>OY740719.1:21834098-22096727 GCA_963513945.1 Hydrotaea diabolus
TCTCTCTTGCTCTCTCTCTCTCTCTCTCGCTCTCTCTCTCTCTCTTTACTCTCTCTCTCTCTTTCTATTTCTCTATATCTCTTTCTATCTCAATCTCTATATATCTATCCCTTTCTATATATTTATCTTTCTCTCTCTCTCACTCTATTTCTCTCTCTTAATGCTTGGCTTTTAATGGACCACCTATAACTCTCTCTTTCTCTCTCTATCTTTCTCATTTTATCTCTCTATTTGCCCCTTTATCTCTCCCTCTCTCTATCTCTCTCTTTATCTATATCTCTCTTTATATCCCTCTATATCTCTCTATCTATCTATCTATCTATCTATCTCTTTCTATCTATATTCTCCTCTTTATATCTATCTATTAATCACTCTCACTCTATCTCTCTCTAATTTCTTAACTTTTATTGGACCACCTATAACTCTCTTGTTCTCCCTCTCTCTCTATCTCTCTCTTTAACTCTCTCTTTATCTATCTCTCTCTTTATCTCTCTCTTTATTATCTATCTCCCTCTATTTCTCTCCCTTTCTATCTCTGTCTGTCTGTATTTCTCTATCTTTCTATCTCTCTCCCCCTCTCTCTCTATCTATCTCTATTTCTCTCTCTCCTCTCTCTCTTTATCTGTCTCTATTTCTCTCTCTCTTTCTCTCCCTCTAAATGCTTGACTTTTGATATATCACCTATTTCTTTACCAATTTTTAAAGTGTAGATGAGTGTCACTAACATCTCTGTTAATTTTTAAATATTTCAGAGCCCACTCAATGGACCTTCCATGGCAATGGCGATCTTGGATCTTCATGTTCTGTGCCAATAGGATCTTAGGTAAAAGAAGGCCCCGGTTTTCATACCCCTCACATAAAAGGTTAATATTATTTGGAATGGAGAAATATGTACGGTATCGAAAAAAGCTTAGACCCTTTTATATGTTTTGGCCAAATTCGTTTTAGGACTTTTAAGTTATTTGAGACATGTCCGTCTGTGCGGTTGGTTCGCACGATAACTCTCAGTAATTTCCATTACTGTCTATGGGATTAAAACTGGGCCATATATCCATACCCCTTCTGGCACCACCCACACAAATCTACCATTGCGCCCACTTTTGATATTCTTCTTATATCGTTAATACTATTTGCACGATCTCACTAAAAATCAATACATAACAATGAAGTTTAAAGGTAAACTTCATGACAGAGAATTATTTTTCTAGCCACGCCCCTTTTTGTACCTCCCACACAAATGAACCAGTTTCACTAAAGATTAGTACCCACAAAACCTTCTACCTTGTGCATGAAATTCGCTTAAGTTTGGAACACCGTATTATTTAAATAACGGCATTGTACTTATATATGAAACAATGGTTGACACGCCCCATTCTAGAACCTCCTTTACAAATAATAAGTACCCAACTAGTCCATGACATTCGCTTTATTTGTGAACACCGTATTATTTTAATAACGGCATTGTACTTATATGTGACAGCGCATAGAGAAAGGGACCTAAGGGTAGAAAAACCAATTTTCACTTTTTTTTTTGACGTGGACAACATCTGAGCATCGAATGAGACCGATCCCATGCCCCAAAAGTGTTCCCTCCCAGAGATATGCGCGTTTTATGAAAGTGATGGTACACCAAAGATACACGTATTTAAATCCTTAAAATGACTCCAGAACAAAACTGGTTTTTACCCGTAGGTCCCTTTTTATTTTGCGCGTCACATATATGAAAAAATTGTTGACACGCCCCATACCGGTGTCTCACATGTAGTAAATGCTGCATATCGCCCACTTTTAGTATTCTTGTAATATCTGTAATGCTTTTAATGCGATCTAACCCAAAGTCAATACTTTATAGCAAAACTTAAAGGTTAACTTGGCGAAAAATAATTGGAGATCTAGCCACGCCCCTTCTGGTACCTCTCACACAAATAACCATGTTTCAGTGGAAATTGAACCCACATAACGTGAAACCTTGTCAGTTATTTTGAAAACAAGTGTGCTTTCATATAAAAAACCCTAATCTAATGCACGTAGCCCGAGAAATTTCCTTTTCTATTGAACACACCTCGTATATACTCGTATATATATTTATATATTTCAAGTCACTCATAAAGATCTTTCGAACAGTTCGCCTTGGAATAAATTAAGACCGATGTTGAAAAGTGATTTGAAGTTCATTCAAAAAAGTCCATACTCCCCATTTTTTTCATCACAAGCTTAAACTCAAAATGTGTGCCTTTTACATCCTGCCTGCCGTTCGCCAATTCTTCAATTACAAATTGATGATTGTTCCTTCACGTCCGCACCACTGTCCCCGGCATAACATTATCGCCTTACTCCATTACACTTGGATACATTGTAAGCATATCCTTGCCACCACAGCCACCGCCACCAGTGCTACCATATCCGGCTCCTAAGCACATTTATTTGTTTGCTGTCGTTCGATATTTACACAACGTGTGTGCGGCTGTCGTCTCTTTACTCTCTGCCATTTGCCACAAAACTTTTGCCGCCCTTTGGCAACACTCCCGCCAACCTCATCCAACTCCACCCCCCATACGGCTTGTTAATGCATATGCATCATCAAAATATTGTTTGAGTCAACCCTGAACTCTTATTGAGTTGCTTAGCTTTTAGCGAGAGCTCGAGTTTTCGTCGTCACCGACACCAGCTCATGCAAGCGGCGAGCACACAAAAGGACATGTGTGCATGTGCATCCTTGTTTAGGTTTATCCTGAATTACACAATCATATGTGGGTGTGTGTGTGTGAGAGAGTGCGTGAGCATACAAGTATTTTTCTGGTAGTCATGATGGGGCATACAACAGGCAGCCAAAGTTTATTATGCCACAGCAGCTTTGCCAGGCCAGACCAACATATCTGGTGGTGGGGGGTGGCTTAAGTGTTCGTGTTTTCTTGTTTACGTGTTATGTTTTGCCTCCATTGTTCGCACATTTGTTGCTCGAAGGCTTTCAACAAATTGGCGGTGGTGCCGAGAAGGGGCAGGCAGGCGGCAGCATTAGTTGGATTCCGTTGAAAGAAATATTTGAATTTGTATGCACCATTTACAAATCTTTTCCAGATGAACATACCGAAATGCAGGTTTTGCGGAAGATTTTCTCTTTATATGGTATGGGGGTTTCCATGGAAAATTGGCACACATATCTTTGACTTATACAAGACTGTTATGACGGTCCCTATGTCCGAACGTCTGACCAATTTAAGCATGGAAATATAGGTGCCAAAAGCACAAATTTAGAGCTGTTCCAGGGCACTAATATTTTACTTTTGATTCGGAAAATAAGTTTCATTCGTAGACAAAAGGCTAAACCCGGAATGTCGGTTAATGCCGGTTTTAAGGCCCTAAAATTTCAGTTCCATTTAGAAAATCTCGAGTTTCCAAAAAAAAACATGGTTTTCTGAAAGCGACAGGTTGGGGTTTTTCAAACTCGACTGTCGGGTTTTTTAAAAAGGTAAAAACCCCCAAAAATTTACCCAATCAAAAGAAAAGTTATTGTCCCCTTTTTCAAAACTCTAGGTATCAATAAATATAATTGCTGTGAATAAAGGTTTGTTGTTTTATAACAAAAAAACTAGTAGGCCAGAGGCATGACGACTTTATTATATGCTTCACTTCTGGATGTGCATAATAGCCAATCGAAAGCAGAAAACCCCTGAAAGGGTTCTAAATTACCCAGATTAAATAAAAAAATAAGGTCATATTTGAATTTGTCAGAAAATTTCATGGTTTTTTGGGGTTTCGGGTCAACCGTCAACCAAATTTAGTCAAAACGTAAATATATTTTTTTTGGCGTTGTAAGAAAATATTTTTTTAAATATTTTAAATATATTAAAAACCAAATTAAGTCAAGACGTAAATTATATTAAAACCATATATCCATGTATATTGGAAGCCATATTGTGGGCCGCCAGACAATTTGTTTATGGACTATGTCAATAAATAAATTTAAATGACCCAAATCATTGCAAAACTGGTTGTTTGTCTATAGTCATACGAGGGTTGCTATTTCTATTCCGGGTCCTGGCAATACTAGTGTTTCCAGATGCAAACTGGAAATTCCATAGGAAACCTTGACATATTTTTAGCAAACCTACACTCAGAACGTTTTGTCATTTGAGGACGAATTGTTTTGTTTACAGTTTGTTGAAAAATTTATCTCAGTCAAAAAAAGGAGTTATCCCGTGAACATTTTCGTGCGATGATTGTTTACGATTTTCGGTGTGGGTTATCGAGACAAACCACTGTTAATCGCTGGTACTAAGAGTTCAGTCGCGGACGCCATTCGCTCCAGGATGAATTTCGTGAAGTACGTCCAACTTTGCTCACTTTGTCAGAAACAATCGATGCTGTGCGTGAACTGATTAAGCAAGATTGACATGTGACATACCGTGAGATTGAGCCATCCTTGGGCATTAGTATGACAAGCATTAATAAGATATTGCATGTTCATTTGGCCGTGAAAAAATGTGTTCTCGTTGACGAATATAATTTGACGAATGTCTAAAAAAGTTTCGTATGGATTGATGCAAAGAGATGTTGAAAAAGTATAACTGCGTTAGCTTAAAGGCAGTGTATAACATTGTCACAGGTGACGAATCATGGATCTATGCATATGAACCCGAAACAAAACAGCAATCGACCGTATGGGTCTTTCAAGACGAGCCAAATCCAATTTGTTCGTGGAAGAAGTACATCGCAGCAAATTATGCCACAGTGCCTTTAGTGGAACGTAGGGCGGTCAATTCTGAGTAGACGGCCAATTGAGGTCAATACACCCGAAAATTTCGAAAAAAAAAATCCACGATATGGTGTTGGCCGATCGAAGAGTAAAAGCGCGTAAGATTGTTGATACCATATGCATTTCAATTGGCGGTGTGGTTTCGATTATACTTATACATGACCAGTTGGGTTTAAGAAAGCTGTCTGCAAGATGGGTGCCGCGTTTGCTCTCAATTGACCATAAACGAAATCGTATGACAACTTCAAAGGATTGTTTAGAGTTTGTTAACCGCAATTCGAATGAGTTTTTTGCGGCGTTTTGTAACTGTGGATGAAACATGGATCCATTACAACACTCCGGAGAGCAAGCAGCGGTCTAAACAATGGGTTTCTCCTCGTGAACCAGCTCCGAAGAAGGCCAAGGTGACTTTGTCGGCTAATGAGGCAAAGGCAACAGTTTTTTGGGATGCACGTGAGATAATACACATTAATTACCTACAATAGGGAATATTATGCCAATTTAAAGAGGATCGATTTAAAGAGGATTCAAAAAAACGATCCCATATGCCCAAGAAAAACGTTTCTAATCATCAAAATAATGCGCGGGTGCACACGTATGCAGTATCAATGGCAAAATTGCATGAATTGGGTTACGAATTGGTATCTTATCAGCCATATTCTCCGCATTTAGCCCCCAGTGACTATTTCCTATTGCCAAACCTGAAGAAATGGCTCGGTGGAAAGAGATTCGGCTTCAACGATGAAATTACACAGTGTAATAAAAAAGAATGAAGTCAAAATACCTGGGAAGTGATATTATTTTTCTTGTAGATCTTGCTGAGTACAATAAGAAATCGGTTTTAAAAATTTCCCAAACACCTCCAAAATCTGGAGTTCGGGTAAAAAACAGTTTTTCGGATCTTACGCGTATAAGTGCAGTAACTTGGTTGAATATCAAGTAACGATTATAAGTTTTTCTTCTGTTTTGGAGAGAACAAGAATAGTGTATACACGTTTAAAATCACACTGAAAAAAATCTGTGTATTTTTCCTGTAAACTCATTTTTTTTTAAATTTTTGTAATTTTTTAACTTTAAAACTTAAAATTGGTTGATATTCAACCAAGTTTCTGGCGAATAAGTGCGTAAGATCCGAAAAACCGGGTTTTTTTTTTACCCGTAACTCCAGATTTTGGAGGTGATTGGGAAATTTCAAAACCGGTTTCTTGTTGTACTCAGCAAGATCTACAAGAAAAATAATGTCATATCCCAGCTATTTTTTTCTGTCACACTGTGTTATTGATCAAACAAACGCCTTTTTAATAGACCTGAAAAATCCTACTTTTTGGAAAGGACATAAAATTGGAGAAACGTTGGACTAAGTGTATTGAGTTAAAAGTAGAAAAAAAAATTGTGTTTTATTCGAAATATCACGGAATTTCCTCTACTGCCGCGAGGGTAACTCGCTGTGCTTAAGAGTACTTTAAGTTATTTTTTTTAACTTATTTTAATTATGATCTACAGAAAATTTTGAATCCGAACTTTCCATGGAACCCCTTACAGCCCTGAGTGGGGGCAAAATAAAATAGAACTGCTACCAAATCTTGTTTGCTTACATGGTCTTTTAACAAACATAAGCCGGTCTTTAGTCAGGACCACTTTTTGCATACACTGGGTGTATTCTTTGTCTCTTCTTCTTCTTCTGTTCCTTTTCTATTATATGCCAATATTTGTGAACTTTATCGTTTTGAAAGCGAGTAAACGAATCACAAAAAAAAAGAAAATATCCAAAATGCCAAAGAATGGCAAGCACATGAAATAAAACGATAAAGTGCTCATGGACATGCATGGATAAATGTTGCAACAAAACATGGGCCAGCTCCGTGAGCGCCATTGAATGGACATAAATCCGAAAAAAACTAAAATTCGACCCAGATTTTGCAACATCTTCTTTTTCGTCGTCGTCGTCATGTAGTCAAAACCCCAACAATGTGAACGTGTGCATGCATGTAAATATGCAAGGATATTCGAAATAACTTTTATGGTTATTTTCGCTGTAATCGCAATGGCCTGAATTGGTAATGGCTTGGAAAATATGAATGAGTGAGAAAAGTTTCGTTACACATGATTTCAGCAACAGCATAAAATGCTTAGGTTCTGCAATTAGATAAAAGATGGTTTGTGACTTATAAATAATGCTAATTGTAAAAGAATAAAACTATAAACAAATTGTCAATAAAATTTCACTTAGTTCAGCCTGGCCGAATCGTATTTATGAGAAAGTGTGAAATTTTAAAGTTTGTCGGGCTATCTGGATTCGTTTTGAGGGTTTTTTGAACAAAAAACATTCGCTTGTCTGTATTTTTTTTGGCCGAAAGGAATTCCATTACCAAGATACCCTTTTCACCAGATATAACCCCCTGGGGCTTTTTCCATTTTGCGACGATTGAGGAGATAAAAGCCGAACCGCCGAACAAGTAAAACACGTCTAACTGTGTTGCCTCACACAAACTAGTTTAACACAAACAAACCTAAATAAGAACATATGTTTGAGACAAGTATGCCAACCAGGGTTTCAAACGCTAACGCAATGTTTGTCAAAGCCAAGAATTTGTGAATTTCGAATAATTTAATTTACTTAGCTAAAAACTACACAAAAAACGGCAAGTACGAGGGCGGTTCGGAAACTTCTTAGCCTAGCACAAAAAGCGCGGTATAAACAGAAAAAAGTTAAGTGTTTTGGAAACTTCCATCTCTGCTATGAACACATGTTCAATTTTGTTTCGATCTGGCAACTCCTTCATATAGAAACAGGTGTTCACAAAAGACGCATCCGCGATTTTTTTACAATGGAAAAATTAGAAATGCGTGGTGTCATTAAATATTTACATAAAAGAGGTTTATCGGGACAAGAAATTCATAATGATATGGTGAATGTGTTAGGTGAAAGTGCTCCTTCATATGCAACAGTAAAAAATTGGGTTGCTGAATTTAAACATGGTCGTACAAGCATTGAAGATGAACCACGTGTGGACGTCCAAAATCAGCAACAACAACAGAAATTGTAGCCAAAGTGCATGATTTGGTATTAAATGATCGACGAATAAAAGTGCGTGAAATAGCTAATATCATGGGCATCTCAAATGATCGAGTCCATTTAATTTTGCATGAAGAACTACAGATGAAAAAGCTTTCTGCAAGATGGGTGCCGCACTTGTTAACAGTCGACCAAAAACGCATAAGAATGAACATTTCTCAAGCTTGTTTGGATCGTTTTCAGCGAAATAAAATGGATTTTAAGCGTCGTTTCATAACTGTTGATGAGACATGGATCCACCACTATACTCCAGAGACAAAAGAACAATCCAAACAATGGACTGAAGCTGGAGGAAGTGCCCCAAAGAAGGCAAAAACAATTCAATCGGCTGGTAAGGTTATGGCAACGGTTTTTTGGGACTTCAAAGGTATTTTATTGATTGACTATCTGCAAAAGGGTAAAACAATAAATTCAGAGTACTATTGCAACCTTTTCGATCAATTAAATGTACAAATTCGAGAAAAACGTCCTGGCTTACAACACAAAAAAATAATTTTTCATTAAGACAACGCACCAGCGCACAAGAGTGTTTTAACAATGGCTAAAATCAACGAATTAAAGTACGAGTTGCTCGACCACCCACCTTATTCTCCTGATTTAGCTCCCAGTGACTTTTACCTGTTCCCAAATCTAAAAAAATTCCTTGCTGGCAAGCGTTTTACCTCAAATGAAGATGCAATTACAGTTGTAAACCACTATTTTGAAGACCTTGAGCAAAACTATTTCAATCAAGGGATAGAATTGCTAGATAAGCGTTGGACAAAGTGTATTGAAGTTTCAGGAGATTATATTGAAAAATAAAAATATTTTTGAAAAACTAACTATTCTCTTTCATTGATAGGCTAAGAACTTTCCGAACCGCCCTCGTATAGCTAAAATATATCACATTTCAAAAGCACTAGCTTAAGAAAGCACTACCTAAACGTGACAAGCTAATATCGGGTGATCTAGGTATTTTTTTAAAAATAAAAAAATCCAAAAATCAAATCAAGCGTGGAATCTTTATTGGAATAGGCATTTTATGCCATTTATCTATTGAATATAATTTTCTTCAAATGTTGACCGCAACTACGCCTCAGGGTGTCCATTCTGAGGCTCCAATTTTAGATGAATCGTTCGAGCATTGAGACCGTTATTGCGTTAACGACACGTGTAATGTTGCTAAACCTGAATCGTACACTGAGAAGAAAAATAACCTTATAAAGGATGATCCATCTTGTTTTTTCAATAGCCATTTTTTCACAGATTTCTCGTGAGTTGTGTACAACTTTATTTTTTGTCTTTTCGGTATGGTTTGCCTTTTTATCATGGAAAGACTTACACCGAAACAACGTCTCAAAATTGTGCAACTGCATAATGGAAATGAGCTTTCGGTGTAAAACTGTTTTCGACCACAATTTTGTTCAGTGATAAGGCGCATTTCTGGCTCAACGGCAAATTCAATAAACAAAATTGCCGCATTTGGGCTGAAGAGCAACAAGAAGAGGTTCAAGAGGTGCCATTATACCCAGAGAAAACCACGGTCTGGTGCGGTTTATTGGCTGGTGGAATAATCGGTCCATATTTTTCAAAACTGATGATGGTCGGAACGTAACCGTGAATGGAGCTCGCTGACGCGCCTTGATATCGTACTTTTTGTTTCCTGAAATTGAAGCTCGTAATCTTGACGACATTTGGATTTAACAGGACGGCTCCACTTGCCACACAGCTGCTCAAACAATGGATCTATTAAGAGGTCATTACGAGGAGCAGCCAATTTCACGTTTTGGGCCGGTGAGTTGGCCGCCTAGATCGTGTGATATCACAGCATTAGACCTTTTTTTTTGGGGGGCCACGTAAGAGCTAAAGTCTACGCTGACAACGCAGCTACGATTCAGGTTTTGGAAGCCTACATAACGCGTGTCATTAAAGCCATACCGATCGAAATGCTCGAACGTATCACCCAAAATTGGTCCCCCAGAATGGTCACCCTGAGGCGTAGTTGCGACCAACATTTAAAGGAAATAATATTTAAACAACAAATGGCATAATATGTCCTTTCGAAAGAACCACAAATATTTCACATATTATTTTTTTTTTTATTATTTTTATTATTTTTGAGGCGTAGTTGCGGCCAACATTTAAAGGAAATAATATTTAAACAACAAATGGCATAATATGTCCTTTCGAAAGAACCACAAATATTTCACATATTATTTTTTTTTTTTATTATTTTTATTATTTTTTTTTTTATTTTTTTTTTATTTTGAAAAACTACCTCTAGATTGCTCACCCCATATAAACTTAACCATAAATAAACAGGATTTGGAGTCTACGTTTTATAAGGTTAATTTGAACATTTTGTTGTTGAGTGGTATTTAACAATAATAATAGTTAATTTAACTATCATATGGTTGAATTTTTTAACCATGAAAATTGTTAATTTTAAAATACTTATTGATGTTTCAGCAATGCATTGTTGAGTTTTTTAACCATTAAAATTGTTATTATTAAAATTATTATTGTTGTTTTAACAATGCATTGTTGTTGACCATGAAAATTTTATAGTTAACTTATTGCAAGAATACATATGCAATTTAACAATGAGAATGGTAATATTATTAAATATGAAGACTGTTTTAGAAATCATTTTTAATTGTTAAGTTAACTTATTATTGGTTACCTCTTTTAACCAGAAATATAGTAACTGTAACAATTTTTAATATTTAATTAACCTAAAGGGTGTTTTTTATTGAGGTATAGAACTTCGAATTGAAATAAAACACAAGAAAATCGTTTTAATGTCCATCAATTTGGCTTTATTGGAAGGATAATTTTATGCCATTAATGTTTAAATATGATTTCGGGCATGTGGCCGCCGCGGCTGGCTCGAATAAAGCCAATTCTACAGGTCCAATTTTCAACCACTTTTTCGAGCATATGGGGCCGTATGTTGGCAATAACGCCACGAATGTTGGCTTCCAAGTCCCCTAACGTGTTTCTGGTTTGTTGGCGTAGACGAGCGACTTCACATATCCCCAAAGAAAATAATCCAATGGTCCATGTTAACCGATCCATGGTTAACCGAATTAATTGCTCTGATGGACGATTATGTCGACCATAAAATGGACGGAGCTTGCGGTGAACTTCGCGAACTGAACCATTACTTTCGAAATAAATTTGCACGATTTGCAAGCGTTGTTCTTTTGTCAACCTGTTCATGATGAAATGGCAAACCAAACTAAATATTAATCACTTGACAGCTGACAAAATGGCCGCCAGTTAAAAAAGTGATGCCAACTTAAAGTTCTATACCCCAATAAAAAACACCCCTTACTAATTATGTTTTGGTTTTGTTTACATTTATTCGGTCTTTTTTTCATTATTATGACTTGAACAGTTTTTATTCTGGTTCGAGACCTTTTTGTTGTTTCTTTTTCAGAATAAACTAAAAAATTGGTGAAATGTATTGCGTACGGTTGCCAGGCAGACTGTAGAGCTGTTTCTAAACCCGCCAAGGTTTTTCCTTCAGCAGTCTTTGGCAACGATTACTTCGGCTACAAGTCAAATGACTTATACGGTAGTCCCATTATGATAAATTAGAATTACCCTTTGCGCATAGTCTTCGAACTGTCATAGCGCAATGATAATGTACAGCTAGCATTTGCAATTGGTAGTGGTTTTTTGAAAGAGCGAGATAAATTGTTTTATGATCTTTCTCACAATTACAAACGTCCAGAGCAGAGGAAGAAAGGAAAAAGAGTGGGTAGGTTAAGACAATCGCAATCGTTGCAACTTCGTGTAACAAAATTCTGAACTTCGTATAACACAAAGCAGATCCAAAACTTCGATACAACAGATGGGAATAAACTTTAAATTTTTGTTTATGTCGCGCATTTTTCTGCCTCCCTTTTGAAAAATCAAAATTTATATAATGTTAACTCAACTATTTTATATGTACATTTGACCTTATATAACGTTATTTTGTCTTCGTTATCAAACTTTTACCATGAAAAATTTAACCAGACATATGGTTAAAAAACCGTTGTATTTTCGGCTCAGTGTAGCTGGTTTGTTAGCATTGGCTTTGGACGTAGACCCAAAGAAAAAAGTCTAAAGGTTGGACTCACCGGACCAAAACATAAACTTAGCTGCTCTATATAACCTCTCAATAAATCCATTGTTTGAGCAGCTGTGTGGCGAGTGGCACCGTCCTGTTGAAACCAAGTGTAGTCAAGGTTGCGGGCTACAATTTGGGGAAGCAAAAAGTAAGATATCAAGGCGCGACAGCGAGCTCCATTCACGGTTACGTTCCGACCATCATCATTGTTGGAAAAATATGTATCTATGAATCCACCAGCCCATAAACCGCACCAAACCGTGGTTTTCTCTGGGTATAATGGAACCTTTTGAACCTCTTCTAGTTGCTCTTCAGCCCAAATGCTGCAATTTTGTTTATTTATGTTGCCGTTGAGCCAGATATGGACCTCACCACCCAACAAAATGTTGGTCAAAAACAGCAGATCTTCTTCGAGGTTTTGAAGGGAACACTGAAACGGCGACCAGCAGGAACGTCGTTAGGTCCTTCCATGATGAAATGGCAAACAATAATGAAAAGAAAAAAAATAAAGTTAACCACAACTCACTCAGAGAAGTAGATCAGAATTCGTGTCAACCTTCTCATATGTTTTTCGTTACGAGCTCGCAAAAAAATTGAGTTAACCACAACTCACCCGTAATCTGTGAAAAAACCTTTCTAAAAAAAAATCCTCTAGATTGATTACCCGATACTTTAAGAACGAAGTTCCGATGGAGGTTTCATAACGTTCAGTCTGAACAAAGTTTTCGACGATTTTACTTGTTTATAGTTATCTCTATATTAGAATCTATTAACCGATGGTCATCCGTTGATCGGAACATTGACAAGATTTTAATTTAAGTACAACTTTATTTGCTGATCTCGATTAAATTTGACATTTATTTATTTTACAGCGTTGGGCAAAACAAACGGCAAGATCGTTTCGTCGGACGGTGAAATATTGCGATTTGAAAAGAAATTTAAATACCTTGAATACGCCATAAAACAGAAGAATGATGTCATTACTTATTTTAAACAAGGATTGCATCCGGGCTCGGTAAAAATCGAAAGCAGAGGAAACAGACAGCAGTGGAAATATAAAGCAGAGCAAATAGAGAGCAGATTATTTAAAAATCAGAGGAAAAACAAATCGGAATATTCGAGAGGAGAATATTTAGAAAAATCAACAAGCCAATCTGCGCAGGCGTGAAGTACTAGCGTCGATATTAATATAGTAAGCTTTTTGAAGGATACCCCGAGTGCGCTGACATATATCGGCCAAAACAAAAGCCTCAGGCAGAAAGGCGTTAGACGATAACTGCAAGAGAAAGTGAAGACTGGAAAGAAAAAAAAACTGCGAGAATTTTTGGTATTGGAAAGAAACCAGCATGTCTATCTATGACTGAAGTGCTTATAAATCACTTATTGAGTAGTTCCGGACCAACAAGTTGTGGAGCCAAACTAGGTAAGTTCAGCTGTATAAAAACACATATTACAAAGACAAGCTCTTCGGGGTTAGAACTATTTCTTATATTAATTAAACAGTATACAAGGTGGGTTAAAAGTAGCCAAGTAGCAATTTTGCTGCAATTTTTTTTAAATGAAAAACTGATTTTTCTTATGAAATAAATTTATTTAAATTTATGACCTCGGGTTGATAGAATCATATCGGCCAAGTGGCCGGCGACAAAGTTTACGACTACGGGCTTGTCGATCCCACGACAGCCGGTTCTATGCACCGGATCGACCCGAAGGAGGAATCTTCGGCCAAGAGCTGTCAGCCCGGCACTATATGCCGCTACAAAAACAGCAACAACTTTACGGGCTCGTCGTTTTAATGCATTTTCCAATACTTTTGTTAGAACTTCAGGCGACGGTTCTTGCATTTCTCGCGATTATTCCCCTAAAGGGCTTCAAGACTCCGAGGCTTGTTGACGTAAACCCCCACTTCAAAAAATCCATATGTGACAGCGCATAGAGAAAGGCACCTAAGGGTAAAAAATCAATTTTCACCCTTTTTTGAAGTGGACAACATCTGAGCATCGAATGAGACCGATCCCATGCCCCAAAAGTGTTCCCTCCCAGAGATATGCGCGTTTTATGAAAGTGATGGTACACCAAGGATACACGTATTTAAATCTTTAAAATGGCTCTTCTAAACAAAACTGGTTTTTACCCTTAGGTCCCTTTCCAATTTGCGCGTCACATATACAGAAGTCTTGAACGGTTTAACCGGTTGATCTGGCCGGCCGGAGCAAATCACCAAAACGTGAAATTAAGCGGTTTCGAAATGTTTCCTTCACATTATCAATTGTGGCTGCAGGAGTGTGCGCTGCTACACCGTTCTGTTACTGCCACATGTTCTGCAGTTCTTCGAGGGCTGCTATATATATTTCTGGCCTAATAATGAAAATGCGAACATTTATCACCAAAAATGGTTTTATTGTTGTTCAAAGTATTCTCCAGCATGATTTATACACTTTTGCATGCGCTCAAACCAATTGTCGTAGCACTTTTACCACTCCGATTGAGACACCTCCAAAACATGGTTTTTGAACGCTTGAGAAGCATCTTCTGGCGACGAAAAGCGTTGACCACGCATTTTTTTCTTGATGTACGGGAATTAAAAGAAGTCATTGGGTGCCAAGTCAGGGCTGTACGGCGTTTGGCTGGTCAAAAAGGCGCTGGTTTGAGCCGATGTGTGAGAGCTCGCGTTGTCATGGTGCACAATGATTCGTCTTCTTATGTTCGTTTTTCGAATTTCTCCGAAGACTTCAGGCAAACAAGTTGTGGTGTACCACTCAGTATTGACGAATTGTTCTACGTTGCACAAGCGGAACAGTCGCCACATCGCCACATGACCAATTTTGCCGAAGAAACAGGCGACCATTTGCTTCGAAGTACTTCTTCCACGAACAACTTTTGTTGGATTTGGCTCGTCATTGAAGACCCACACGGTCGATTACTGTTTTGTTTCGGGCTCATACGCATAGATCCATGATTCGTCACCTGTGACGATCTTATAAACTTCTTTTGAAGCACCGCGATCGTATATTTTTTTAAAAACTTCTTCGCACTAATCGACACGATCCTTTTTTTGAGCGATTGTTAAATTGCGCGGGATCCAATCGACACGAGCCTTTTTTAGCGATTGTTTAATTGTGCGGGATCCAACGAGAACAAACTTTTTTACGGCCAGGTGTTCATGCAATATCGATTGTATGCTGGTGGAAGAAATGCCCTCTATCTCACGGCATGTCACATGACGATCTTGCATTATCAATTCACGCACGGCATCCATGTTCTCTGGCATAACGGCCGTTTTTGGACGAGTTTCACGACCTTCGACTTTTAACGCAAGTCGGCCACGATTGAATTCGTTAAACCAGTTTTTCACAGTGCCATAGGATGGTGCTTCATCGCCATTCAAAGATTTAAGTTCATCGATGCACTCTTGTCGTGATAATCCACGTCGAAAGTTGTGAAAAATAATCGCACGAAAATGTTCACGAGTTAATTCCATTTTTTGCCAACTTAATTTTTTCAAGTCACTGTAAACAACACAAATGATGGTCGTACGTCAAAACGTTCTGAGTACGTTTTTGCTAAAAAATGTCAAACTTTCCAATGGAAATGTCAGATGGCGCCAGGCAACACTTAGTGTTGCCTGGGTCAGAAATATATATGTGACGCGCAAAATAGAAAGGGACCTAACGTTAAAAACAGTTTTGTTCAGGAGAGCCATTTTAAAGATTAGGTCCCTTTCTATTTGCGCTTAGAATCGTCGACTTCACTTTCATAAAACGCGCGTATCTCTGGGAGGGAACACTTTTGGGGCATGGAATCAGTCTCATTCGATGCTCAGATGTTGTCCACATCAAAAAAAGAAAAATTGATTTTTTTTATCCTTAGGTCCCTTTCTCTATGCGCTGTCACATATATAAACCCTCGTACTATGGGAAGTTGGTGATTGCAACATAAAGTATGTTTATCCAACCGAATATTTGTAGTTTTGACCTTTTTTCGTGTGTAAGAAAGTGAAGAAGATTTAGGCTCAAAATACTTGCGTGTCCTTTACATTTAAGTCCTCCTCTTCATACACTTCGTTTAAGGAACATTTGTCAAACATATTTACAAGGATTTATTATCAGAATATTTATGGCACGTGTTTGCCGCTGTAAACACAGATTATCAGCCAACTGTTTTCTTTGGAAATCGGAAAGAAAAAAACAAGATGATGTTAAGAGAAGAAAAAAATCCTCAGGTGTTGTACGAGAAAATTAGGCTACATTTATCATTTTCAAAAGATGAAAAAACGCAAACTGAAAATGTCAATATCAGATGTTTAACACAATGGGCTACCATTTTTTCCAAAAACACTATAGGAAACATAAATTCCTTCATTCAGACATCCCCCCATAAACTGGCCAATAATTGTTTTAGAAGAAACTTTTGATCTCTTTTATTAAATTAGCCAGAAGTTTTCTATTTTTTTCACACTTGACTTGTGTACCATTTTTCTAAAATGCCACAGACACTTAACATTCAAATGGGGATCAAAACGAAGTTTTATCCTACAAAGCCACGTAATCACCTCAAGGTAGCTGCTGCCAAAGGCAAAACCAAAAACACCCAAACCCAGTGAAGAACAAATGAAAAAAAAACCATTGCTGCAAACCAGTAGACGTAATCCAGAGTAAAAATCCGACAGCAATGACAAAGGAATCATAAATAACTTATTGTCCAATCTCATCACGTAATTGTCTCATCACGTAACAACAGCAACAGCAACACATATTTGATTGCTAAGGTGACAAAAACTCTGTAACACTCTTAGGAACGCGGGGATATCAATGAAATACTCGTAGCTAGTGGCGGCACCAACTCAGACATTTGTTAACACCAACTTAAAAAAAGAAAGGACAAAATCCATGTTCATGGCTTTATTGAAATTCACCGCAGGCGACAGCAGTGTCAACATTATGCGCAACACAGCCCTCGGGCCACCGAGGGGTGGCTACTGACCCATGACTTCGTTTATGGGGAAGAGTATATCATTTTATGGCCTTTTTCATAAAATAAGTCTTACGTTCCGCGTGCTATTTCCTGGTTTATTGCTTAATAAGACCATTTTATGCTGGCAGTGGAAAAAGGGCCATATTGGTTAGTGATGACCAGGAATATTCAGAATATTTACGAGCTTTAATGTACACAGAAAAAAAAATCGTTTTTGCTTTAGTTAAAAAATTTAAATAATTAAATATTTCACATATTAACTAAAATACGAGGGTTGCTATATATATTTCTGGCCTAGGCAACACTAAGTGTTGTCTGGCGCCATCTGACATTTCCATTGAAAAGTTTGACATGTTTTAGCATAAACGTACTCAAAACGTTTTGACGTACGACCATCATTTGTGTTGTTTACAGTGACTTGAAAAAATCAATTTGGCAAACAAATGGAATTAACTCGTGAACATTTTCGTGCGATCATTTTCACAAATTTCGACGTGGATTAAAACGACAAGAGTGCATCGATAAACTTAAATCTTTGTATGGCGATGAAGCACCATCCTATAGCACTGTGAAAAACTGGTTCAATGAATTCAATCGTGGCCGACGCTCGCTGAAAGACGAAGATCATCCAAAAAACGGCCGTTGAGCCAGATAACATTGATGCCGTGCGTGAACTGATAATGAAAGATCGTCATGTGACATACCGTAAGATAGAGGAATCCTTGGGCATTTCTTCAACCAGCATACATTCAATATTGCATGAACACCTGGCCGTAAAAAATGTTTGTTCTTGTTGGATCCCGAACAATATGACAATCGCTCAAAAAAAGGCTCGTGTCGATTGGTGCAAAGACATTTTGAAAAAACACGATCGCAGTGCTTCAAAAGACGTTTATAAGATCGGCACAGGTGACGAATCATGTATCTATGCGTATGAGCCCGCAACAAAACAGCAATCGACCGTGTGGGTCTTCGGAGACGAGCCAAATCCAACGAAAGTGGTTCGTGGAAGAAGCACTTCGAAGCAAATGGTCGCCTGTTTCTTCGGCAAAACTGGTCATGTGGCGACTGTTCCACTTGAGCAATGTAGGACAGTCAATTCTGAGTGGTACACCACAATATGTTTGCCTGAAGCCGTCGGAGAAATTCGAAAAACGAACAAGAGAAGACGAATCATTCATCCTTATTCTATTTGGCGTCGGCAATATCAACGGCAATTTCAAGGCAACTGCAACTCAAATCGAAGACAACATCAATTCTATGCTAATTTGGTATTCTGTAAGAGTATTACGACGCCGTTGCCTGTTTATCGAAAATGTCAATAACATACAGCACACACATCTAATGTTAGAGTCAGCTGATTCATTTTATTTCTTGTTTTTGATGAAATATATGTAAGTTATGCGCTATTTTCGTGGGAAAAAGTTTGTTTGTAAAAAAAAAGTTTAAATAAAAATGTTTTTTCTATCCGATTCGGACTCATCAAGTGACGAAGAAAACAAAAAAAATAATATTGGAAAGAAGACTGCTTAGACAGAAATCTTCCATTTTTAATTTGCCCGATGAGAAGTAAGAGACATATTTGAAGTCATAATTTCCTAAGTAATCAATTTTTTATTCCTTTTTAAGATTTGAAAGTTATTTTCGGCTGAATAAACCTTCATTTAAATATGTTTTGGAAATAATAGAGCCTCATTTAAAAAAAAGGGACAAGATCAACAATTGTTCCAAACACAATAAAATTGGCAGCAGCATTGCGTTTTTTAGCCCAGGGATCTTACCAGCTGAGCGTTGGAAATGATTTCAACCTGGGACTGTCACAGCCAGTAGTTTCGAGGATTTTGTCCGAGACTGTAGACGTCATGGAGAAGGAAGTTTGTCCACAATGGATAAAGTTCGATATGACGGATGCTGAAAAAAATGAGGCTAAGTTGTATTTCTTTGAAAAAACAGGATTTCCAGGTGTGATTGGGTGTGTGTACGGAACGCACATCAAAATTTTGGCCCCAGAAAAGAAGACCAGCATATGTATTTTAACCGCAAGGGATATTTTAGCTTAAATGCCATGATAGTAATTTGGAATACATGCATTTTCTTTTTATTTTATATTAATTTAATTTAATTGGCCATTCTTTTTAATGGGTTTGGAGAACTGGTTGTTGTTGATCGTACTGATGGTACTGATGGTGTTGATCGTACTGCAGCAGTTGATGTTGATGGTAGAGATGCTATTGATGGTACTGATGCTACTGATGTTGTTGCAGCATCTTTGCTACCGATGGTCTGAGCTGTTTCCTGTAAATAATAAAATATTAAAGGGCCGCAAGTAAGTCGACATATTGCTGAAATATGTCTTACCAATTCAAGTAATTCCGATAAGCACACATCAACACTGTCTTCAGTGTTTGGGACTCCTTGAACCATACCCTCTGGACTTATTTGTTTTTCGAACTGCAGCAAATTTGCCACAGCTTCCTCCAAGGGGCTCAGCATTTGCTGCTTAAATACACCACCTCCAGTAGCTTTGCTTTCTGCTTTATTTATGGCCATTTTTCTTTTAACTTTGAATTTTCGGTCCCTCCAAATCTGTAGAAAGAATTCCATCAAACAGCATAGTTTTTAACCAAACTATTTACCTTACCTTTTGCCATCCAGCACCAGATCTAAATGGGGGTCCATGAGAATTTACCACAGTGGCAATACTCTCCCACTGTTCATTAAAATTATTAGGAACAGTGCCCTTGTGAAATCCTCTGGCTAGTGATGGATTCTTTTCAAGCTCTTCCACTAGCTTCTCGAACTGGCGCTTATTTGTTATTTTCATTTTTTCCATTTAATTTTCTAATGAAATCAAAATTAACGTAAACAATACATTGAAGGCAACACTAAAATGGCCGACGCCAAAATCAAAGCCAATTGAAAACAACGGCGTCGCCAATTTTTCTTACAGAATACCAAACTTAATTTAACAGTCATCGAAATACGGCAATATTGCCAACGGGAATACGAAATTGAAACAAAATACAAAAAACGACGTCGTCTTCTGTTGACTACGCCAAATAGAATAAGGGCGATTGCGCACCATGACAATGAGAGCTCTCACACATCGGCTCAAAACAGCGCCTTTTCTTTTTATTCCCGCTCATCAAGAAAAAAATGCGTGGTCAACGATTTTCGTCGCCAGAAGATGCTGTTGAAGCGTTCAAAAACCATGTTTTTGAGGTGTCTCAATCGGAGGGGAAAAAGTGCTTCGGCAATTGGTTTGAGCGCATGCAAAAGTGTATAAATCATGCTGGAGAATACTTTGAAAAACAATAACACCTTTTTTGGATGATAAATATTCTCATTTTCATTATTAGGCCAGAAATATATATAGCAGCCGTCGTATTTGTAGGTTGTTTATCGAAAATTATTTCCGATTAAAAGCGATAAACAAATTTGCAAATTTGCAAAAAAAAATTTACGCCGTTTATCAAAAATATTTTCGTTGAGTTCATAAAAAAGTTCACATATTTTCAAAAAAAAAAAGTTGGAAGCCGTTTATCGAAAATAGTTTCGTAACAGACGATGTAAAACTTGTAAGCCGTTAATTGAGATTATTTGCTCTATGAGGTGGTGAAATATTTCACATATTTCTAAAAAAAGTTGTAATTAAAAGCAGTCAGAAAGACTTTTAATTACAACCAGGGGGGCGACTGCAGTTTTGACGAGCGCCACTTCACCTTCATAAGACCCTAAGCAAAAAATCTAATGCTCGATCTAGAGATTTTTTTTGATATAAAAAAATATAAAAAATATGATAATAATAGTATAAACAATATGATAATAATTGTATAAAAAATATAAAAATATAAAAAAAATTTACGAGGGTTGTTATATATATTTTGGGTCCTGACAATACTAATGTTCCCAGATGCAAACTGGAACTTCCATTGGAAACTTTGACATTTTTTTTTAGCAAAACTTCACTCAGAACATTTTGTTATTTGAGGGCGAATTGTTTTGTTTACCGCGTGTTGAAAAATCTCAGTCAAAAAATGGAATTATACTGTGAATATTTTCGTGTGATGATTTTTTACGGGTTTCGGCGTGGGTTATCGAGACATCAACTTCTTTGGACTTTTGGCGATGAAGCACCATCAAAAACCAAGAGTTCAGTCTCGTTCGCCGTTCGCTTCAGGATGAATTTCGTGAAGGACGTCCAACTTCGATCACTTTGCCAGAATCGGCATCGATGCTGTGCGTGAACTGATTAAGCAAGACCGACATGTGACATACCGTGAGATTTAGGCATCCTTGGGCATTAGTATGACTAGCATCAATTAGATTTTGCATGTTCATTTGGTCGTGAAAAAAATTTATTCTCGTTGGATCCCACATAATTTGACAAATGCTCAAAAAAGTTTCGTATGGATTGATGCAAAGAGATGTTGATAAAGTATAACTGCGTTAGCTTAAAGGCAGTGTATAACATTGTCACAGGTAACGAATCATGGATCTATGCATATGAACTCGAAACAAAACAGCAATCGACCGTATGGGTCTTTCAAGACGAGCCAAATCCAACAAATGTTGTTCGTGGAAGAAGTACGTCGAAGCAAATGATTGCGTTTTTTTCGGTATAACCGGCCCAGTTTGGCACAGTGGTTTTAGTGGAACGTAGAACAGTCAATTCTGAGTGGTATACAACCATCTGTTTTTGCCAACAGTGTTCGAAGAAATCAGGATAGATATTAAAGGAAGACGGACCATTTTCCATCACCACACTGCGAGCTCTCACACATCAGCTGAAACGATGAGCTATTTGACCGCTCAAGATGTCTAATTGATGGGCCATGTACCGTACAGCCCTGATTTGGCACCCAATGACTTCTGCTTATTCGCTAGCATCAAAAAAATGCGTGGTCAAGGTTTTTCATCGCCCGAAGGAGCTGTTGAAACGTTCAAAAATTATGTTTTGGAAGTATCCCAATTGGAGTGGAAAAACGCTTCGAAAATTGTTTTGTACGCATGGATAAGTGTATAAATCATGCTGGAGAATACTTTGAAAAACACTAAAACCATTTTTGATTATAAGTATTCGCCAGAAATAAATACAGCAGCCCTCGTGTCCAGTTTAATTTTGCTATCCATTGTTTGCTAACCAGAGGAGCATCCGCTTTTTCTGCTAGGTCGTCAAAGTATCTACTGCCTTGGTAAGTAAGTCACAATTCTTAAAGACCAGCTCATGTTCTTTGGACATAAATACTGTTACACACGTTTTATGCTGTACAATAAAAAGTACGGAATGTTTTTGGGCCAAATATTTTTTAATATATTTATTGATGTATACTCGTATTGTATCCAAAAAGATTCTACTTATTCCAAATGTCCGCCTTTTGCCTTTACACACGCCTTAAGTCGCACTGGCCAATCGTCAATAGCTGCACGAACCTCGTCCATTGAAAAATTGGCCACAGCTCGAACCAAAGCAGTCTTAAGAGATCCAATGTTGGGGTATCTCTTGTGACAAACCTAGTCCTCTAAAACCGTCCACAATTTGTAATCCAATGAGTTGAAATCTGGACTGCCTGAGGGCCATTCTTCAGAGAAAAGAACGCTGGCAAATTGTTTCGAAGCCAGGCCTGGGACGTTTTAGCCTTATGGGCCGGCGCAGAATCCTGCTGGAAAGTCCATGGCTGGTTTTGGAACAGGAATTGTTAAGAGGCTTCACAACAGCTTCCAAAACCGTTTCTTGGTAAACTTTGGCCGATGTTTTGCCTCCTTGTTCGCAGAAATGCAGGTCAGTGACCCCATCGTAAGAGACACCCCACCAAACCATGACTGAAGCTGGGTGATGACCCTTTTTCACCTTTGGGATCAGTACAGATGCTTCCTTAGATGAACGCGCATACACCCTATCATTTTGCTTGTTAAATTTTTCCTGAACAGTAAAAATTTTTTCATCGGTGAACAACATTTTTCTGTGCAAGTTATCAGTGTGCTTCGCCAAAAATCGTTGGCATTTTTCAATCCTATTTTTTTTTAAAGCTGCAGTTAATAAATGTCCGGTACGTCGTTTGAAAGCCCCAAGTCTTTTTTAATGATTCGACTCATGGACTTTTGGGTGATATTCATCTCACGGGCCATGATTTTCTGTTTTCGGAGCGGATTTCTGTGGATTCTTGCTTAAACGGCTTTGATGACATGCGCTGTTCGAACAGAGCGTGGGCGGCCCGACGACCGGTGGTGGTCTTTTACATCTCCAGTCTCCTCAAACAGTTTTATGTATCGGTAGACGAACATGCGGCTAATCCCTAGTGGCCGGAGCGTTTCGAAAATATCGTTTTCTTTTCATTTCACACTAGAAAAGCGCTATTACAGCGATACGGTTCTCCTTATCTGACATGATGAAAGTTGAAACAATTTTAAAATCGCGTTGCAGACTAACGCACATTAAGGTTGGCTTTCAAAACCCATATGACATTAACGGGGTATGTTCAGTTCTACTATTGAAATGGGTGTGTTCAATGTTGTAACAGTATTTATGTCCCTACTAAGTACATAGCGAATGCTCCATTAACTCGTTTTCTTCTTCGTCCTGGCAACTCCTTCAAAAGTCAGAGACTTTTGCCTATACGCACTACCATAGTCCCGATTAAGCAGTGCCCCTCCTATGAAATTGAGTGTTGACATCGTTTGTTTTCCTTATATTAGCAATGCAGATGGCCTTTGCCGCTCTAATAGCGGCTAGAAAGACCGAGTATTCTAGCAGTTGTGAATTGAGTTCCACCTTGCTCCTGCTTCCAAAATCGCCACTTTGTCAATTGTATCATGATTTTTTTTTGCCAAAAGCGTTTGAATAATCGATGGCACAATAAACAATATCGACAAATTGTTGTCCTTAGAAATCGGTCCACCCTACTGTGCATCCTACCTGCTAAACTCATTATAGCGCCATGTCGATGAGTGCTGTGTTTCAACGTACGAGATTCCCTCAAAAGTAGGTCGTCTATAGGTTGTAGGTCTAGTATGGCTTCCAGCCCCGCCTATGGTGTGGATCTAAAGGTCCAAGTTATGCCTGCACTTGCCAGTCTCTGGATATTCGTTCAAAGAGCCTTCTTTTCTCGCTCCTCCACATGTTGTTCCCAGGAAAGTTTGGAGCCTAGGTTTACGCCCAGGTATTTGCTTCTTTTGCTAGTCGCAGCGTTTTCCGTTAAGTGTTGGGATTTCAAACTAATATTTGTAGCTTTGGTGGCGATTTCATTGTTCAGTCAATTTTCTGAAGAAGGGACGATTTGACTTATTTTACTTTTTGAAATTTTTGAACAATGAGAAAAATATTTTTAAATTTTTTCATGCCCTTATTTCATTGTTTACGCTATTGCAAACATTTATTGACATAAAACTTTAAAATCGGTTCAGGGGTTAGGAAAATTCACGCCTTCAAACATGTGTATTTGTATATTTTGGCGCGACCCCTAAAAATTTTTTTAATTTTTTTTTTTTATTTTTCCCCTCTTTAGGACCCCAGACTACATCTCTTTCCGAGGTTAACTTTTTCAAATTAAAAAAAAAGCATGTTTTCACTCCACCCTACTGTCTTACTTGGACTGACGCCAAGTTTGTTGTCATACGCAAAGCGTAAAAAAAAGTTTCCTCAGTGACCGTTCCAGAATAGTGTTTTTTTTTGTAACAGTTGTGTATCCTTTGAATTGAATTGTGGCCGCTTTTAACATTCGGATATTTTCCACCTACGTTTGTTAAATGACAGTCGTGCTCAGTTCCTGTCCCAGGATATTAGCAAAATTTGTGTAGTCCTTACAATGGCCTCGATCGTTTTCAATTAACCGCTTGTTTATACTATCATCATCTGACCCGTTGACTTGCTACTCTCTTTGAGTGACCTAATCAATTATTTTCTTTTGTCCTCCACATCCACAGAATCATGCATCGAGCCATTCGATTCCATTTCTATGCCAGGCAGCCATCCGGTCATGTCGTCCTGTTCATACAACGTCAATCATTCATTCATAATACGAGCGAGTATAACCTTTAAAAACATCCTTGTAGTACATTTGTATATGTGTTTGTTGGCATCACAGTGTATATGTATTGCACACATACATATAGAGCTACACATACAAGCTTGTATGACTCTATGTGTGTGGGTGTGCGCTTATTTTTAATGTTATTACATTTAATCCTAATGACATACAATTTGTAATTGTTTATAAGCACCATTCAATACGAATTGAACTCAATTCATTGTAATTTCGTAGCCTTGCAGTCAGTCAGACGTGTCATTGGTGAGGTAGGACCTTTCAACACCCCCCTCCCCATTGTGTTGACAACTACTGTAATATTTGTCATCATAAATAAAAATAATTGATGTTGTATTACCTGTTGACACCTCAAGGTGCCCACTGCGGGTGGCAACGGAAATAGTTTAAATGACGGAGGGGGAATGTCAACTTAATTGGAACGTTTAAAGGTAGAAAAACTTCAATTCTTTTTTTTTAAATAAATTACATTTTTCTTTATTTTTATTTATTGCTTACTATGTATAGAAGAGTTATGAGTTCAAAGTTATGTTTCAGGTCTCACAAAGAACAGGGTTTAGCCTTCTAGAGACTTCCTGCATCTATATTTTAATAGAAGACAACTTTTTTTTTTAAAAATGGCAAAGTGACTTTTATTTTTGGGGCTGCCCACTGCTTTTTATCGCGATTTCAGGTCCGTGACGACCTTCCTCAAAAAGCTTTGCAACATTTGTTGAAAGGAAAACTAAACTTTTTAAGGCCAGTAGCTCGCTTCTGTAAATAAATCGGTAAGTTACCGATTTATGTGACGTCACACCGACTAGATTGAAAGTTGCCGATTTTGTGATAACTGCTGTTTCTGTACGTTGAAATCGGTAAAAATTTTGCTCTGTGATGGAAAGAAACACAAATCGGAAAGAAACGGTAGGAATTGAAACAGATGATTTGCATTTGATTTTAAGTACAAATATTTTGTATCAAAACACTATTTTAATAAAACTTATATATTTAAACGACAAAACTACTTAGTAGGCACATAAATACTGTTACACACGTTTTATGCTGTAAACTCAAAAGTACTGAATATTTTTGGACCAAATATTTTTAATATATTTATTGATGTATATTGCATTCATAGAGAATCTACTTATTCGAAATGTCCGCCTTTTGCCTTTACACACGCCCTAAGTCGCACTGACCAATCGTCAATAGCTGCACGAACCTCGTCCATGGGAAAATTGACCACAGTTGAACCAAAGCAGTCTTACGAGATCCAATGTTGGGTTATCTTTTGTGACAAACCTTGTCCTCTAAACCTGTCCACAATTTGTAATCCAATGGGCTCAAATCTGCACTGTCTAGGGGCCATTCTTCCGAGGAAATGAACGCTGGCAAATTGTTTCGAAGCTAGGCCTGGGACGTTTTAGCCTTAAGGGCCGACGCAGAATCCTGCTGGAAAGTTCATAGCTGGTTTTGGAACAGGAATTGTTAAGAGGCTTCACAACAGCTTCCAAAACGGTTTCTTGGTAAACTTTGGCCGATGTTTTGACTCCTTGTTCGCAGAAATGCAGGTCAGTGACCCCATCGTAAGAGACACCCCACCAAACCATGACTGAAGCTGGGTGATGACCCTTTTCCACCCTTGGGATCAGTTCAGATGCTTCCGTAGATGACCGCGCATACACTCTATCATTGTTAAATTTTTCCTGAACGGTAAAAAATTTTTCATCGGCGAACAAAATTTTTCTGTGCAAGTTATCAGCGTGCTTCACCAAAAGACCTTTGCATTTTTCAATCCTATTTTTTTTAAAGCTGCAGTCAATAAATGTCCGGTACGTCGTTTGAAAGCCCCAAGTCCCAAGTCTTTTTTAATGATTCGACTCATGGACTTTTGCGTGATATTCATCTCACGGGCCATGATTTTCTGTTTTCGGAGCGGATTTCTGGGAATTCTTGATTTAACGGCTTTGATGGCATGCGGTGTTCGAACAGGGCGGCTCGACCGGTGGCGGTCTTTTCGTCTCCAGTCTCCTCAAACAGTTTTATTCATCGATAGACGAACATGCGGCTAATCCCTGGTGGCCGAAGCGTTTTGAAAATATCGTTTTTTTTCATTTCACACTTGAAAAGCGCTTTTACAGCGATACGGTTCTCATTATCTGACCACTCCATGATGAAAGTGTAAACAATTTTAAAATCCCGTTACAGACTAACGCTATTGAGGTTAGCTTTCAAAACCCTTATGACATTAATGGGGTATGTTCAGTTCTACTATTGATGTGGGTGTGTTCAATGTAGTAACAGTATTTATGTCCCTACTAAGTATTACTTACCTTCTCACTTATTTTGTTAAAACTATGCAAACAAATAAAAAACGAGAAATTAAATAAGCTGGCAGTTGGTGATGTTCATTGCAAGTAAACAAACATTTGCTCTCGGTTATTTTGCATTACCATACCGATTTCGATGAAACCGGTTCATGCATTGTCGTTAATTTCAACACACTGCCATCTGAAATGTTTATATTTTGCTGCCTTTTTTAAACACTATAAAACCGCGGTAAAACAATTAAAACATATTTTTTACTAATAAAATATTTATTTGTCTACAATAACATCAATAAAATTGTATTTGGTGTAAAAAGTTATATTTGGTTACTTGCTTTTTCATAATTGCAACAACACTATAGTAATCGGCAGAGTTTTCATTTCGCTTGAAGTCAGTGAGAAAGTTACCGATTTCAAGTTGAGTCGATTTTCTTACAGAAACACCCTTTTAAGCGATTCCTATTGAAGTAGAATCGGAACAATGTCATATTACCGATTTGGAACGAGTGGATGGAATAAGAATCGGCAATTTTTTTTACAGAAACAGTGAAGGTGAGATTGACGTCAGAGTGACGTCAAATCGGTAATTTCAGTCGGTAACTGCGATCGGTACGAGTTACAAAAACGAGCTACTGGTTCTCACCTATCGTTTGAGAACTACTATTGTCAATCTCACTTTTCAAGTTTTCTTTAAACAATTGCCCACGAAAATATACTTCACTTTTACCACCTCGACAGAGACTTCACATTCAGAGCCATCTAGAGATTTTTTGTACAAAGTGTTTAGATGCCGTTGTATACAAAAATTCGTAATTTAGTTAGTAACATCGCGAATTTTTTAAAGTTCTTATACTATTTATCATAGCAAAACTCTAAAAACATATGTGACGCGCAAAATAGAAAGAGACCTAAGGGTAAAAACCACTTTTATTCAGGAGAGCCATTTTAAAGATTTAAATACGTGTATCTTTGGTGTACCATCACTTTCATAAAACGCGCATATCTCTAGGAGGGAACACTTTTGGGGCATGGGATCGGTCTTATTCGATGCTCAGATGTTGTCCACATCAAAAACTGATTTGTTTTTCCCCTTAGGTCCCTTTCTCTATGCGCTGTCACATTTAGCTTTGTCCGACCGTCAGTTAATTGAGCTCGATTCAAGGTCCATTTAGTCTTGACGGTTGACGGTAGGCAATCAGCTATTTCAGTTGAGCGTTGCATTTTGCATGTGTTAGAGGGAGATAACTACAGTTTGACGGTTGACGACGGTAGACTTCTGCTGGTTGCAGAATCAACCGTCCACCGTCAAGACCAATTGGACCTTCAGTCGAAACAAAAATTGGTGGAGTCTGCTAACATACAAAATATCTGTCGTATGTTTGTATATCCTACACTACACTGTGGTACAGGGTACGAGAGTTGCTATATATATTTCTGGCCTAGGCAACACTAAGTGTTTAAGTAACTTGAAAAAATCAATTTGGCAAAAAAATGGAATTAACTCGTGAACATTTTCGAGCGATAATTTTTCACAACTTTCGACGTGGATTATCACGACAAGAGTGCATCGGTGAACTTACTTATAAATCTTTGTATGACGATGAAGCACCATCCTATAGCACTGTGAAAAACTGGTTTAATAAATTCAATCGTGGCCGATGCTCGCTCAAAGACGAAGGTCGTGAAGGTCATCCAAAAACGGCCGTTGTGCCAGAGAACATTGATGCCGTGCGTGAACTGATAATGCAAGATCGTCATGTGACATATCGTGAGATAGAGGCACCCTTGGGAATTTCTTCCACCAGCATACATTCGATATTGCATTAACACCTGGTAGTAAAAAAGGGTTGTTCTCGTTGGATCCCGCACAATTTGACAATCGCTCAAAAAAAGGCTCGTATCGATTAGTGCAAAGAAATTTTGAAAAAATACGTTCGTTGAAAAAAAATACGAACGCGATGCTTCAAAAGACGTTTATAAGATCGTCACAGGTGACGAATCATGGATCTGTGCGTATGAACCCGAAACAAAACAGCAATCGACCGTGTGGGTCGAATCCAACGAAAGTTATTCGTGGAAGAAGCACTTCGAAGTAAATGGTCGCCTGTTTCTTTGGCAAAACTGGTCATGTGGCGACTGTTCCGCTTGAGCAACGTACGAGGTCAATTCTGAGTGGTACACCACAATTTGTTTGCCTGATGTCTTTGTAGAAATTCGATAAACGACTAAGAGAAGACCAATCATTGTGCACCATGACAAAGCGAGCCCTCACACATCGGCTCAAACCAGTGCCTTTTAGGCCGGCCACAACGAATTGATGGGTCATCCGCCGTACAGCCCTGACGTGGCACCCAATGACTTCTTTTTATTCCCGCACATCAAGAAAAAAATTCGTGGTCAACGATTTTCGTAGCCAGAAGATGCTGTTGAAGCGTTCAGAAATCATGCTTTGGAAGCGTCTCTATCGGAGTGGAAAAACTGCTTCGACAAGTGGCTTGAGCGCTTGCAAGAGTGTATTAATCATGCTGGAGAATACTATGACAATAAAATCATTTTTGATGATAAATGTTCGCATTTTCATTGTTAGGCCAGAAATATATATAGCAGATCTGTCGTTAAATTCTTTGAAGATCTATCTATGCCTGTCTGTCTATGGAAAGCAATCTACAGGTCGTGCTATTGAAGCTATGTGTCTTGGAAATTTTGCAGAAACATGTGCTGATGGACTCAATGGTGAAAAATGGGACAGATCGTTCTAGAGGTCAAAAATTGTTCCCGCACAATGTCTGAGGGCCAAAGTAATGGAAAGGACGTTATAAAAATTTGTATAGATTGAAATCAATAACTATGAAAATTATAATAAACTAAGTTGTAATAAAATTTGACAAGGGGGATTGCCACGGCCAGCACTTCCTGAATAAAAAATGTGGGCGGTGCCACGCCCCTTTAAATATTCGTATTTATGGCCAAACTCATGGAAAGGTCGTTATAAAATTTGTATACATTAAAATAAATTGCTAGGAAATTCTTATAAACTATGTTATGGTAAAGTTAGACAAGGGGGCGTGGCATCCTAAAGAAAATGTGGGCGGTGCCACGCCCCCTTTAAAAATCGTATTTGTAGCCAAACTAATGGACCTATATAATGGAAAATTTATACAGATTGATGCCAATAACAGGGACATAATTATAAACTATTTAATGGTGAAATTGGACAAGGGGCGTGGCATCCCAAACGTCCTTAACAAATCCCCTTTAACAAATCGTATTTACGGTCAAACTAAGGAACGATCGCTATACAACTCGGATAGGAGTAACTAACAAATTATCGTACACTTTGTTATGATGAAATTGGAAAGCAGGCGTGGCACCGCCCACATAACCCTGAACTTAAAACGACAATATCTCACGAGCTTTTGGAGATATAACGATGAGGTTTGGAACATATGATGTTGGCTTGGATCCCAACACATCCCGGGGGGAAAGAGGCCGGTGGCAATCACCCTTGACAAAGTTTACGTAATCCATGCTGAAGGACATATAAGCCTAGGCAACGCCGAACTTAATTTGTCCACTTGTTTTTAATATGCCTACGGCGTTTCCATCGTACTTTGGAATAACAGGATGTCAACTCCATATCTTTCGAGTACATCCGCCATTTAGACATGGTATATATCAGCAAAAAATGATCCCTAAAACGTTTGCGGAGCTCATTTATTATAAGTTGATCCGGCTTTTAATTCTTCTTTAAGTTGTCATTAATTATTAGGGGATCCGGATTTTAATTCTTTTCTTGTTGTCATTGTGGTTTTGTTTTAGTGGAGGTGGTTCGCTTCATCGACCCTTAAGCATAGTTTTTAATATTTTTTTTGACTTAATCTCCTAAGCAAAGCACGTCTGTCTTTCTTTCTCTCTCGTTTGTCTAATCCCATTTGTTTTTTTCTTCTACCTTTGAACCTCTCCTGCCCTTCCTACAAAACTTCTTTCATATTGTCGCTATTTATTTGTTGTCATTTTATTGATTGATTCCGGGCATCCTTATTTATAATGACCGGTGGTAGGTTGTCATCTAAGAGCTCTTCTGTTGGTTACTACTTCGGTCAAGCTTGTGTGCTCCTACGACGCACGTGTGCGTGTGTGTCCTTTCTGAAGGACTTTCCCCCAGACTACACGTGTAGCCACTGTTGGCAGTTCAAGTGTCATCTTCAAATAAATATTTGTTATTATTAGTTGGAAATCATTTTGTGATTTCTCTCTTCTTTCTCCAGTTGTGTTTTTGTTATCCTTGGATTGAGCAACTAAACTGAGCCAAAAGGAATGTGTGCATTCCTGGGAATTACTTATGTAGTATTATTGTCTCAGACTGTCTTTGGGCAAAGGTGGTCATAAATTCTTGAAATATGTTTTAGGGTATGGGACATTGACCTTGCCGATACTATGATGATGCTCTTAAGGAAGAATAATTTGTCCTAACAACGGTCATGTTTTGTCTAAGATATATGGAAATGTGATGTGCAAGTTTCTGATACTAATGAAATGAGAGGCATTCCAATAGATTTAATTGAAGTTAAGCAGAAACGAATCGCATTAATCAGGAAAGATAATAGTAAAGTAAACAAATCATTCAAGTGTGGATCACTATGACGAAATTGTCCTGAATATGAAAACGAGAAGGTTGGAGGAGAAAAATTGTTAAAACTTATGTAAAAGAATGGAGGGAAAATGTAGAGTTGGCAGGCTGATAAATATATAATTTTTCCCGCTTAGTTGCCTTCTCACGCTTAGTTGCCTTCTCACGCTTAGTTGCCTTAGTTGTTCTTACCTAAATCTAACCAGTAACCATATAGTCTATATGGACAAAATCCAGCATATTTTACTAAAAGGGGCCCAAAAAATGAATACGTTTTTGAAACTTCAATAGCAATGTCACAGTAGAAGGTATAATGGCTATTCCTAAGCCGTTTTGCTTAGAAATAGCCTTTTAAAACTATATTTTTCTACAAATTTCTGTAATTCTCCAGATGAGGTAATTAACCGCATTTCTAAAATATTTTATTAAGTAATTAGGTGTAGCCCTGTTATTACCTTACCTTGATAATTACCCAGAAATCTTGAAATTATTAACGAGGCTATTAAACGGGGTTAACTGTGCTGTCATTAAATATGTGTTTATGTAAAAATTTCTGTAATGAGGTAATTAACCGCATTCCTATATTTTCCATGTACTGCCGTTAAAATTGTGTTTATGTACTTATATATTTCTGTAATTACCCAGATGAGGTAATTAACCGAATTCCTATAATTTCCCATATATGGTAATTATCAGTATTCCTTTAAATGCCCTTATGAGGTAATTAAGCGTTTCCCTGTAATTACCTTACACGGATAATAAGCCACATATCTTGAGATTTTTTAAAAAGGTAATTAAGCGGGGTTTACTGTACCGTAAGTTTGCAACAGATGAATTCTAAATGGTTCAAACGTTAACACACAACTAGCATAGAAACGGAAATATTATTTTGGATAGAAAAAATAGTAATTTAGTAAAAACAAGTTTAAAAAAAATTCAATTGCTTAAAGCTCTACAAGAACAATAGGGCCAAAATGTTAAATACGCACCTCTATACAATCGCATTTTTTGTTTACGAAATTTAAAATTGCCAAAAAGAGCAAAATTGTGCTGTCCTGTAACGGATTGAACCATTTCTAGGAAATTTGGTATATGTAAAAGGAAACGCTACGATTTTATGTAGTAAAAATTTAATTTTAATTTGTAAAAGTTGTACTTTACAAAATTTAATTTTATTGTTAATTTATCAACCCTTTTGTTTTAATTTTTAATTGTTTTAAAAAAAATTAATACAAGACAAGTTTTTAACAAAAATGCCAAAGTGACATTGATTTTCGTGGCTGCACGCTGCTTTTATCGCGATTTCAGGTCCGTGACAACCCTCTTCCGAAAGCTTCGCAGCAATTGTTGAAAGAAAAACCGAACTCTTTAAGACCAGGCTCTCCTCACCAAACGACTGAAAGCTACTGTTGTAAATCTTACTTTTCAAGTTTTCTTCTTGCATCTATTTGAATATAGCTACAAGAGGTCTTGAGCCGGTTAATCTCTCTTCCATGTGTAAGAGCAGAAGACCGAAATAAAACAAATGAGCTAAAATAAATTTTAATTTTTATAATTTTTTTTTTTTTAAAAAATTTAATATATTTTTTTAATGTTTTAATTGTTTTTTTTTTAAATTTTATTTTTTTAGATCATAAGGCTACAATAACTCCTTGAATTCAGTTTTCATTAGCACGATCATTTGATAGCTGGAGCACCTGATGGATAAATTTTATGTATTCGGTTATCTGGCCAAAATTTTTTTGTTTAATTTTTAAATTTAACTATTAGACAATATACGAGGGCTGCCATATATATTTCTGGCCTCATAATGAAAATGCGAATATTTATCATCAAAAATGGTTTTATTGTTTTTCAAAGTGTTCTCCAGCATGATTAATACACTTTTGCATGCCCTCAAACCAGTAGTCGAAGCACTTTTATCACTCCGATTGAGACACCTCAAAAACATGATTTTTGAACGCTTCAACAGCATCTTTGGCGATAAAGCAAAATAGAAAATCGTTGACCACGCATTTCTTCTTGATGTGCGGGAATAAAAAGAAGTCATTGGGTGCCAAGTCAGGGCTGTATGGCGGATGACCCATCAATTCGACGTTTTGGCCGGTCAAAAAGGCGCTGGTTTGAGCCGATGTGTGGGAGCTAGCATTGTTATGGTGCACAATGATTCGTCTTCTCTTGTTCGTTTTTCGAATTTCTCCGAAGACTTCAGGCAAACAAATTGTGGTGTACCACTCAGAATTGACCTCCTACGTTGCTCAAGCGGAACAGTCGCCACATGACCCGTTTTGCCGAAGAAACAGGCGACTATAAGTATTTCCTTCGAAGTGCTTCTTCCACGAACAACTTTCGTTGGACTTGGCTCGTCTTCGAAGACCCACACGGTCGATTGCTGTTTTGTTTCGGGCTCAGACGCATAAATCCATAATTCGCCACCTGTGACGATCTTATAAACGTCTTTTGAAGCACCGCGATCATATTTTTTTTTTTCAAAATTGCTTTGCACTAGTCGACACGAGCCTGTTTTTGAGCGATTGTCAAATTGTGCGGGATCCAACGATGACAAACCTTTTTACGGCCAAGTGTTCATGCACATCGAATGTCTGCTGGTGGAAGAAATGGCCAAAGATGCCTCACGGTATCTCACGGTATGTCACATGACGATCTTGCATTGTCAGTTCACACACGGCATCAATTTCTCTGGCACAAAGGCCGTTTTTGGACGACCTTCGTCTTTGAGCGAGCATCGGCCACGATTGAATTCATTAGGATGTTGCTTCATCGCCATACAACGTTTTAAGTTCATCGATGCACTCTTGTCGTGATAATCCACGTCGAAAGTTGTGAAAAATGATCGCACGAAAATGCCCACGAGTTAATTCCATTTTTTTTGCAAAATGGATTTTTTCAAGTCTCTGTAAACAACACAAATGAGGGGCGTACGTCAAAACGTTTATGCTAAAAAATTTCAAACTTTCCAATGGAAATGTCAGATGGCGCCAGTCGACACTTAGTGTTGCCTAGGTCAGAAATATATATATAGCAAGCTTCGTAACATAGTGTTTCGTATCACCAAATCTTGGTTGCAACAATTAATTATATGCAAAACTATTGGTTGACACAACCAGCAGTTGTAACAACGAATTATTGTGTGTACTACGATTGCGGTTCGGAAACTTCTTAGCCTTGCACAAAAAGCGCGGTATAAACAGAAAAAAGTTAAGTGTTTTGGAAACTTCCATCTCTGCTATGAACACATGTTAAATTTTGTTTCGATCTGGCAACTCCTTCATATAGAAACAGGTGTTCACAAAAGACGCATCCGCGATTTTTTTACAATGGAAAAATTAGAAATGCGTGGTGTCATTAAATATTTACATAAAAAAGGTTTATCGGGACAAGAAATTCATAATGATATGGTGAATGTGTTAGGTGAAAGTGCTCCTTCATATGCAACAGTAAAAAATTGGGTTGCTGAATTTAAACGTGGTCGTACAAGCATTGAAGATGAACCACGCAGTGGAAGTCCAAAATCAGCAACAACAACAGAAATTATAGCCAAAGTGCATGATATGGTATTAAATGATCGACGAATAAAAGTGCGTGAAATAGCTAATATCATGGGCATCTCAAATGATCGAGTCCATTTAATTTTGCATGAAGAACTACAGATGAAAAAGCTTTCTGCAAGATGGGTGCCGGACTTGTTAACAGTCGACCAAAAATGCATAAGAATGAACATTTCTCAAGCTTGTTTGGATCGTTTTCAGCGAAATAAAATGGATTTTAAGCGTCGTTTCATAACGGTTGATGAGACATGGATCCACCACTATACTCCAGAGACAAAAGAACAATCCAAACAATGGACTGAAGCTGGAGGAAGTGCCCCAAAGAAGGCAAAAACAATTCAATCGGCTGGTAAGGTTATGGCAACGGTTTTTTGGGACTTCAAAGGTATTTTATTGATTGACTATCTGCAAAAGGGTAAAACAATAAATTCAGAGTACTACTGCAACCTTTAAGATCAAATTAATGTACAAATTCGAGAAAAACGTCCTGGCTTACAACACAAAAAAATATTTTTTCATCAAGACAACGCACCAGCGCACAAGAGTGTTTTAACAATGGCTAAAATCAAATGTCAAAATCAACGAATTAAAGTTCGAGTTGCTTGACCACCCACCTTATTCTCCTGATTTAGCTCCCAGTGACTTTTACCTGTTCCCAAATCTAAAAAAATTCCTTGCTGGCAAGCGTTTTACCTCAAATGAAGATGCAATTACAGTTGTAAACCACTATTTTGAAGACCTTGAGGAAAACTATTTTAATCAAGGGATAGAATTGCTAGATAAGCGTTGGACTAAGTGTATTGAAGTTTCAGGAGATTATATTGAAAAATAAAAATATTTTTGAAAAACTAGCTATTCTCTTTCATTGATAGGCTAAGAACTTTCCGAACCGCCCTCGTATACATGTGGTGTGTCGAACAGAATATATGTGACGCGCAAAATAGAAAGGGACCTAAGGTTAAAAACCAGTTTTGTTCAGGAGAGCCATTTTAAAGATCAGGTACCTTTCTATTTGCGCTTAGAATTGTCGACTTTACTTTTATAAAACGCGCATATCTCTGGAGGGGAACACTTTTGGGGCATGGGATCGGTCTCATTCGATGCTCAGATGTTGTCCACATCAAAAAAAGTGAAAAGTTGATGAAAAGTTTTGTTCAGGAGAGCCATTTTAAAGATTAGGTCCCTTTCTTTTTGGGCTTAGAATTGTCGACTTTACATTTATAAAACGCGCATATCTCTGGAGGGGAACACTTTTGGGGCATGGGATCGGTCTCAGATGTTGTCCACATCAAAAAAAAAATTAAAATTGATGTTTTTTACCCTTAGGTCCCTTTCTCTATGCGCTGTCACATATATTTAGATTGAAGACATTCGGTGAAATTCTTCTTTTGTAACGGAGTTTTTGTAGTTCCTATCGATTTCCAGCTGATGTTTTCTCTGGGTGTGCATGTGTATGGAATAAGTAGCTTACTATCTGATCAAAGATTCAGATATTTTCCGAAAGACCTCGATATTACACGCAGAAAAAAAGTATGGTTGGGGTGACAATATTCGAAGAGGATCATACTATTGTTCGGTATATGGTTGTGGCACAACAATATTATGATCATGACAACAATAGTATAGTTCACACACAACCATACCATAATCCCCACAACAATATTATAGTCCTTACAACAATAGAATTATTCACGCACAACCATACTATGGTCCCCACAACCATATTATTATTCACACTCAACCATACTATGATCCCAACAACCATATTATGATTCTCATAACCATAGTATGTTTAACATACAACCATAGTATAATCCTCCAAACCATAGTATGATTCACACACAACCATACTATGATCTCCAGAATTCTCTGTAAGGATTGGGTTAAGTTACTGTTCAATAATAGAGATTTTTATAAAGTAAATTATGTCAAAATACATTAAACTCTTAATAATAGGAGTGGCTTTTTAACAGTAGATAAAATTTACTAATTAAAATTATATCAGTTGTACTAATCGAAAGTAGTTTGTTTTAAAAAAAATAATTTACATATAAAAGTATTATAATTGCGTAAGATTCGCAAAAATGACATCGTCAAATTAAAAAAAATTCGATCTTGCTGGTATGATTACCGTAATTGTATTATTGTTAACATAAAACAAAAAAACAATACTTATGTCGCACCAACCATATTTATATTGTTGCTACAACCATATTTCCATTTTTAAATTTGGCAACAATACAATTGTTACATTTCAACAATATTAGTTTTGCCGCAAACATACTATTGTCAAAATAAAATTCAAAAAACAATACTATGGTTGCGACGACCATGCTTTTATTGCAGAAAACATACTTTTGTTGCCGTGACCATATAGTAACCATATCTTTTTTCTGCGTGTATTTCGATTACAAACAAACGCATCTTCCATAACTTCCAAAATCAATTTAGAAATTAGTACTTGGTGTTGATTTGATTTGTTTTTGGTAAGATGGATGCTGTCTATTTGATTAACTAATGGTATACTCTTCTTCGGCCCTATTAAATGGTTTAATTTTTGTTGAGTTGAACAAACATTTGTTATACAGGTATACTTTTTCTTCGGCCCTCCTAAATGGTATAATTTTTGTTGAGTAGAACAAACATTTGTTATACAGCTATACTTTTCCTTCGGCCCTCGTTTATGGTTTAATTTTTGTTGAGTTGAACAAACATTTGTTATTAAGCGTCTTTAAGTGCAGACATGCAATGGCAACAGCAATTTTGAAGTATTCCCTTCCAAAAAAAAATTATAAGAAAACAATCGTATCTTTTCTCAAAGCTCCAAAACAGATGTCCATTTGGACAAATGTATATCTTCAACATTATGAGTTTCCTCCTTCCCCCCCTGGGGGGAAGGAGGAAACGTATGACAATGTCATTAATTGAATTAATAACTTAAGTAGAGAAGACAGCAACAAAAAAGTAATAATACCACACACAAAAACTCGGGGATAGTGAAAACAACTCAAAAGAAACATCAGCACTTTGTCAGGAAGAAAGTTTATCGCAAACAAGAGGATATCCGCACATCCGAGTGTGAGTAATGAACAAAAGGACACAGGGTTTTTTTGTGTGTCTTCAATGTAAGCTCAGGAAACCTCGAAAGCCACAACGATGGATGTTGTCGCAAACATTATTTGTCCATAGACGACAAGTAGAAAGGGCAGGGAAGCAGATGACCCTACATTGCTTTTCCCGTCGCCTTTAAACATTCCTGAGGGACTTCTGGCGCAGCCGCGGCGCATATGTCCAGATAATTTACTTTTGCTGCCCCCCAACAGGCAAACAGAACGCACACGTGTGATGCCACTTAAAATGAGTGTGGCCCTCGATAAAATACGAAAAGCAATACCATGCCACAGCAGCCGAATGGGGAGAAAAAGTTGATAACCATTTACGGAACAAATAAAAAAAGCTAAACGAAAGCAGGAAAAACTGTGAAGTAATAAAACCTAATTAAATGTGGCCACCGGCTGTGGAAGGCCGGATGGCAGGCTCTCGGCTGAGCCTCAAGGAGGTAGGGATGAAATCTGATCCATATGCGCAGTGGCGAAAAAAGGCCCAAAAGAAAGAGAGTGAAATTCATATTTTACCAATTTCTACACTTGAGCAAGTGATCAACTCTACTTGTCCTTGTTCTTTTATCCCTTGACTGTAAGGACCTGCATTACAGACGTTCCCTTCAATGCCTATGGTTTGTGATTCTTTGGGAACGTCCATAAATGCACATCTGTTTCAGTCACATGGCCACTGAGGCAACGCAAGGTACTTACCTGAATTGCCTCATTGGCCGGCAAAGAGTGGCCGGCCACAAAATGTGATTCAATAATGTCTGGTTGGTTTTTTTTTCTCTTTTGGCTTTCGTGGCCATAATTAAAAATGAAATTAGCACGTCATTTAACCCACAAGTGGTAAAGAGGAGCTGCATATTGTGCGGATTTTGTAAAATAATTTTATTGGGTCTTTTAGTGATCATTGCTGCTGAAAATTAAATATACGAGGGTAGTCTTAAAACTAGCCCAACGCCTTGGGGCACTAAATGACAGCTGTAAAAGGTGGCAAGATTAATAAGCTTTTGTTTAAGGTTGTCGGGGTGTAAGGACTGTGTGCAGGGGCTATAGAAAAATGAACGTTAAAATGCAAAACAAAATTGTTCACAATTCTTCTTCTTTGACCAAATGGGTATTTATTTTATTTGTTTATGTCGTTTTTGACTGGCTGATTGGTCAGTCTTCCTTCATGAATTAAATAAAACTAATTTATTTCATATTTTCCCAACGCGTCGTTAGCTTTTTTCTAACTTCTTCAGGGTCGCCCTTATGTGGTCGGGGTTAATGGGGGTGTATGTGGCAAAACGCTAAATTCCTGATCAATTCAAATTAGGGAATCCTCTGCGATCTTTATTGAGTGCTCCTCAGAACATCCCACAGACCTCCTTGTATTACGTCGAGGAAAAAAAATGTTTTCACCGGTCAACAGTGAAGAAAGAATTCTCTTTGTAATGCGTAGTGCGATCAGTAGGCCAATCAATAACAAATAGATCCCAGCTTCTACACAAACTGGTGTTATGGTTAACTTATCCTAGGATGTACATCACATTGAAGTATTTATAAACTCTAATACACAACTAACGTTCCGCCGATGCTCGGGAGAAACAACTGAGTTGGCAACCCTGCTATTTCCAGCAAGCCTCAGCACCCTCCCTTGTATCCGGTAGAGAAACTCCAAAGTATAACTTGAAGCACCTGCCCATATGTCTGAGTTGTGCATCGTATTTGGCCGCATCTAGGCTGTTTTTAGATTTTAATGAGTTTCGGAGGAAGCGAAGTATTCCTAGCAACGCCTTAAAAAGCCCAACAACTTGAATGTTTCTTTCAATACTTCAAAAATGTATTTATTTCAGTAAACATCAGACTGAATTTTCATGCTCTGAATATTAAAAGCATCCGATTCTTTATCAAAAGCGCCGACAATATTAACCTCATGGATCGTTTTTGCTTGTTGTGGGCCCATTCACCGCGATTTACAAACGTTGTTACGAAGTAAGTCTATTCATTACACAGTACGAGGGCGGTTCTTAGCCTAGCACAAAAAGCGCGGTATAAACAGAAAACACTTAAGTGTTTTGGAAACTTCAATCTCTGTTATGAACACATGTTAAATTTTGTTTCGATCTGGTAACTCCTTCATATAGAAACAGGTGTTCACAAAAGACGCATCCGCGATTTTTTTACAATGGAAACATTAGAAATGCGTGGTGTCATGAAATATTTACATAAAAAAGGTTTATCGGGACAAGAAATTCATAATGATATGGTGAATGTGTTAGGTGAAAGTGCTCCTTCATATGCAACAGTAAAAAATTAGGTTGCTGAATTTAAACGTGGTCGTACAAGCATTGAAGATGAACCACGCAGTGGACGTCCAAAAACAGCAACAACAACAGAAATTGTAGCCAAAGTGCATGATATGGTATTAAATGATCGACGAATAAAAGTGCGTGAAATAGCTAATATCATGGGCATTTCAAATGATCGAGTCCACTGAATTTTGCATGAAGAACTACCGATGAAAAAGCTTTCTGCAAGATGGGTGCCGCACTTGTTAACAGTCGACCAAAAACGCATAAGAATGAACATGTCTCAAGCTTGTTTGGATCGTTTTCAGCGAAATAAAATGGATTTTAAGCGTCGTTTCATAACTGTTGATGAGACATGGATCCACCACTATACTCGAGAGACAAAAGAACAATCCAAACAATGGACAGAAGCTGGAGAAAGTGCCCCAAAGAAGGCAAAAACAATTTAATCGGCTGATAAGGTAGGTTATGGCAACGGTTTTTTGGGACTTCAAAGGTATTTTATTGATTGACTATCTGCAAAAGGGTAAAACAATAAATTCAGAGTACTATTGCAACCTTTTAGATCAATTAAATGTACAAATTCGAGAAAAACGTCCTGGCTTACAACACAAAAAAATAATTTTACATCAAGACAACGCACCAGCGCACAAGAGTGTTTTAACAATGGCTAAAATCAACGAATTAAAGTACGAGTTGCTTGACCACCCTCCTTATTCTCCTGATTTAGCTCCCAGTGACTTTTACCTGTTCCCAAATCTAAAAAATTCCCTGCTGGCAAGCGTTTTACCTCAAATGAAGATGCAATTACAAACCACTATTTTAAAGACCTTGAGGAGAACTATTTTAATCAAGGGATAGAATTGCTAGATAAGCGTTGGACTAAGTGTATTGAAGTTTCAGGAGATTATATTGAAAAATAAAAATATTTTTGAAAAACTAACTATTCTCTTTCATTGATAGGCTAAGAACTTTCCGAACCGCCCTCGTACACAGTACAACACATGATTTTGGGACTCAATTCTGATAATTGTTTGTGAAAGTAGCCCCAAAAAGAAGAACTTCTGCATCATTCGTTTGGTCAAGGTACATCATATAATAATTTAATAATTAACTTAAAGTTTGCAAGTATCGTATGGGGGAATTTGTCACGTCTTAGGCTCTTTTGTTTGTCGTAACTCAAGAACCACTAGTCCCTGTACGATACTTACTAACTTCAAATTAATTATTATATTATTGTTTGATGTACCTTGACTAAACGAATGATGCAGAAGTTCTTCTTTTTGGGGCTACTTTCACAAACAATTATCAGAATTGAGTCCCGAATCAATCACCTGAAAAATGTTGTACTGTGTTGTGAAATGGCAAACCAAACTGAGCATAAATCAAGTGACAGCTGTAAAAAGAGCAACTCCGAAAAAAGTGTGGCCAGATTGAAAACCACACATCATAAATAAAACACCCTTTATAAGTTTTCACAACAGGCAGTTATCCCAACCAACATATTAGCCAGCATTCCATTGAAATAACCAAGTAGTCAGTTGCAAGTATCTCAATATAATCATGTCTATCTTCATCGTGGTATGTGAAACTGAATTTCTCTGTGTGTAGCTTGAGCTTTACTTTCTAAACACCCGACATTTATTTAAGCTATTGCCAGCATGATTTGCGTCTTGTCCTCGTATACCTGCAGACACAATTTGACTTACTAAATCCTTCACAAGTTAAAACGGCTCAATTTGGACAAAGCCTACTATGTTTAATCCTGCCCCACTCATTCTGCTTTTAACAAGACTCCGCGCCTCTATTCGAAATTACAGCAAGGTCGGCTTTATATGCTTCTTCTACGGACTTAATATGGAACAGTTAAACAGGGGCTTCATGAAAACGACAGGATGATATCTCATTTTACGAAAGGGGCCAAGCAAAATTTGAGCGCCTAGATTTTCTTTTTTTTTGTAGGCTAGATTGTAACGGGTCAACAATCTAGAGGTTTTTTATAGGATTTTTTTTAACAGATTATGCGTCAGTTGTGTATGACATTTTTATGCATAGTATTGTTTGCCATTTCATCATGGATAAACTTCCACCGCGAACACCACCGTTTTCGAGCATTTCGTCATACCGGTCTAAATGCTCGAACGAGTCATCTACAATTGGACCCTCAGGCTTGTAGTTGCGGCCATCATTAAGGGAAGTTATACTTAAAAAATAAAGCGCATAAAATGTCCTTTCGAATGAACAATAAAGATTCCACACTTGATTTGATTTTTTATTTTTTTTTTTTATTTTGCAAAAAATACATCTAGATTGATCACCCGCTAAATCTTCTATAATGCATTTTAATAAATTTTACTAAGATCGGAAGATGTTGAGTAGCATGGTCTCAAACCGGGAGTTGCCTTTGCAATATTAGCAGATAGTACAAAAAAAAAACAAGTCAAAAAATCGGTTAGTTCGACAGGGCCGAGGTGTATATGTGACGCGCAAAATAGAAAGGGTCCTAAGGTTAAAAACCAGTTTTGTTCAGGAAAGCCATTTTAAAGATTAGGTCCCTTTCTATTTGCGCTTAGAATCGTCGACAGGGAACACTTTTGGGGCATGGTATCGGTCTCATTCGATGCTCAGATGTTGTCCACATCAAAAAAAAGTGAAAAGTTGATGAAAAGTTTTGTTCAGGAGTGCCATTTTAAAGCTTAGGTCCCATTTTATTTGCGCTTATAATCGTCGACTTCACTTCCATAAAACGCGCATAGCTCTGGGAGGAAACACTTTTGGGCATGGGATCAGTCTCATTCGATGCTCAGAACATGCTCCACATCAAAAAAGAAAAGAAAATGAAAATTGATTTTTTTTACCCTTATGTCCCTTTCTCTATGCGCTGTCACATATGGATAATGGCGTAATATGAAATTTTCGTCAAGGAAGCGTGACGTTGGCCTCTTTTTCCATACCATCATCAAATACAATAATGTGTTTGTATTAGTTCGGCAAGGCCGAAGTTTATATGGATTTCGGTCTAATATGAAATTTTTATCTAGGTAGAGTGACGTCAGCCTCTTTTGCACCAGGGTGTTTTTTTCATACCATTGTCAAATATACTAACTAGTATCGATAGGTCTTAGTTCACCAGATATGACTTTTCAAAGTTCACGGTTGTATTGGCGGTGCCACGCCCCCTTTTTTTCTTCCTCCAATTTTTACCCAATAAAGTCTATAATAAATTTCTAGTCACTGGTTTCATTCGGTTAACATTTTGTAATGATATCTCCATTACTGTGCCCATAAATGCGATTTTTTAAAGGGGGCGTGGCAGCGCCCACTTTTCCACCCGGCTGTGTTTCGATTACGTTTATAACTCAAGCGTATACACAATTTCAATATATCTATCGGTATTAGTTCGCTAGAAATGACATTTCATAGTGCACGGTTGTATTGACGGTGTCACGCCCCCTTTTTCCAGTTTTCACACAATATAGTCTATAAGAATGTTCTAGTCACTGGTTTCATTCGGTTGACATTTTGTAACGATAGCTCCATTTCTTTGCCCATAAATGCGATTTTGTAAAGGGGGCGTGGCACCGCCCACTTTTCCATCCGACTGTGTTTCGATTACGTACATAACTCAAGCGTATACACAATTTCAATATATCTATCGCTATTAGTTCACTAGATATGACCTTTCATAGTGCACGGTTGTATTGGCGGTGCCACGCCCCTTTTTCCCAATTTCCACACAATATAGTCTATAATAAATTGCTAGTCACTGGTTTCATTCGGTTAACATTTTGTAACGATAGATCCATTAATTTGTGCCAGAAATGCGATTTTTTAAAGGGGGCTTGGCGCCGCCCACTTTTCCATCCGGCTGTGTTTCCATTACATGCATAACTCAAGCGTATACACAATTTCAATATATCTATCGGTATTAGTTCACTAGATATGACCTTTCATAGTGCACGGTTGTATTGGCGGTGCCACGCCCCTTTTTCCCAATTTTCACACAATATAGTCTGCAAGAATTTTCTAGTCACTGGTTTCATTCTGTTAACATTTTGTAACAATAGATCCATTACTTTGCCTATTTTTTAAAGGAGGCGTGGCACCGCCCACTTTTCTGCCAGTGTGTGTGTCGATCACATACATAATTTAAGAGAATGCACAATTTCCACTAAATTTAAATTTAAATGTAATACGAGTATTTTTTATATTTTTAAAAAAAATAATTTTTTCATTTTAATTCTTTTTTCTATCGTTCTTATCATGTCACCCTGTAAAATTCAGCAAACTAACTATTCTTAACGTAATCAAAATAATTAGGGTACGTTTGGCTAAGTACTACGGGAGGCCGATTCCTTGTAGTAAAGTATACAAATTGAGCTATTTAAAAAAATGGAAAAAGCTTTTTCTGTTTTTGCCAATTTAACCATTTGGGGTTTAAATGGCCTTTGTCACTCGAATAAGCCTCACCACTTAGCACATGTGTCTATGCCATTAACCCACTTTCCGCTAAAGGGAAATAAGTACCATTTCATCTCTAGCAAACGTCTGTCTGCTATTTACCATTTCAATCATATCATGCTAACGAATCAAGACCATTTCCATTTGTAAAGTGTCGCTGCGCCACACCTGTTACTTAGCCAACAAATTGACCAATTAGTAGCCGTCTCCTTTTGTGGATAAGGAGGCATCAATTAAATCCCAAATAGTCATACAGACAAAACACTTATGACCATTAAGATCCATTAAAGGCCTATCTCAATCTAGCTCCGGCTCATTTTTATCTGGCACCATCACCAACACCACCTCCACCAGGTGTCTCGGATGGGGTAATGTCTGCCAACAAAAGTAGAAAAGAACTATTAGAGGTCATTCGAAATAATTAAGCGACACTTAGGCCAGAAACAGATGATGAAGACATTTCTTGGTGAGTTGAAAATATTGCGCTAAACGATGCAAACTTCAAATCTAACACAGGCCCATCCCATTAGGATAGTTGAGCTTTGGTATGGGAACATGTGTTCCATTAACAATGGTCTAGGTGTAGAACCTTTGGGAATTTGTAATGGCTGCTTTAATAGTTTTTATTACAGTAACTTTTTGGGGAAGGGACAGAAATGATTCTAGTAAAGGTGTTTTCTTTTTGGTATCCCACTTTTAAGGTATTGCCTGTTTGAGGAGTTAAATTCCTTTGGCGTTGCGGTGGCAGCGGACGCATTCTAATCCCAAAGGGATGGCAAATATGTAACTCAGAAAGGGGGATTTTGTACTGTTAAGTCACTGGCGAGGACAAATGTATGCAACACGATATGGCAAAAACAGTAAGTCATACACACAGCGAACTGATTTGTTGCCACAACCAAATTTGTTTGCCAACCGAGTGATTGAGGTTGCATGCTCCTCAAAACTGCCATCAGTACAACCGAATGTTGTTGGTGCCCTGTACTTTAGGATTACGTTAATGAAACTGATTGAAAACTACGAAGTATCCAAACCTTCAGAAAGGAATTTTTGGATCTAAAATTCCACATGCCGCACTTAATTAACATTTTTTAATTTTCGGTAGAGGCAAAAACCTGTTTCCTTATATATTTGAAGTACTTTAAATTATAGAGATAGTCTTGTCGAGGAAAAGATGACGGACGATAATAAGAGGACTATTTTCGCTTTTAGTTATGCTGAAAGTTTTGATATCATCACCCATATTCGGTTACAACAACAAAATGTTGACAAACCTATTGGTTGCCACAACCACCAGTTATGGCAACCAAATTCGTTTTATGCGTTTCATTGGTATGACCGAACAATTAGTTGCGTCTAGAATACGATGATCATATTAATCAGCCTGTGGTATGTCGAACTGAATATCCATTGTGATTGCAAACATTTGGGTATTGCGGCCGAAATTATTTTTTTGCAATGGAGTTTTAATTTTTATTTCCAAATAATTTTAGTGAGTTTTTAGTTATTAAAATCTGTTGGCACCACCAATTACACTGTTCAGCAAGAAATTCCTCCTTTGGACGAAACCAACTAATCCTTTATTTAAAATGATCTCCTGAACCCGAATTAAGTATCAGTTTTTCCCCATCACGTTTACTTTTCGAGATATCGTGAGATTGAATTTTCCTTTTTCTGCAAATTTTTCAGTAATTTGTCAATTCTTATTCGATTCACACGAAAAAGAGCAATATTATTTGGTAAGGAAAGTATCTTGCAATAAAGTTAGAATTTATAAAAAACAAATTAAAATTGTGGAAGCTACAGCCAAAAGAAGTCAAAGTTTTGTATTGAAAATTGTGCCCCACTCGTTTTTGCAAAAAAATCAAGAAGGATGTACTGTAACGTACGAGGGTTGCTAGATATATTTCTGGCTTAGGCAACATTAAGTGTTGCCTGGCGCCATCTAAAATTTCCATTGGAAAGTTTGACATTGTTGACCATAAACGTACTCAGAACGTCAAAATTTTTTTTTGGAAAAAAAATGGAATTAACTCGTGAACATTTTCGTGCGACCATTTTCACAACTTTCGACGTGGATTATCACGACAAGAGTGCATCGATGAACTTAAATCATTGTATGGCGATGAAGCACCATCCTACAGCACTGTGAAAACCTGGTTAAATGAATTCAATCGTGGCCGACGCTCGCTCAAAGACGAAGGTCGTCCAAAAACGGCCGTTGTGCCAGAGAACATTGAGGCCGTGCGTGAACTGATAATGCAACATCATCATGTGACATACCGTGAGATAGAGGCATCCTTGGGCATTTCTTCCACCAGCATACATTCGATATTGCATGAACACCTAACCGTAAAAAAGTTTTGTTCTGGTTGGAGTCCGCACAATTTGACAATCGCTCAAAAAAAGGCTCGCGTCGATTGTTGCAAAGAAATTTTGAAAAAATACGATCGCAGTGCTTTAAATGACGTTTATAAGATCGTCACAGGTGACGAGTCATGGATCTATGCGTATGAGCCCGAAACAAAACAGCAATCGACCGTGTGGGTCTTCGAAGACCAGCCAAATCCAATGAAAGTTGTTCGTGCTAATGTGGCGACTGTTCCGCCAGCAACGTACGACAGTCAATTCTGAGTGGTACACCACAATTTGTTTGCCTGAAGTCTTCGGAGAAACTCGAATCACGAACAAGAGAAGACGAATCATTGTGCAACATGACAATGCGAGCTCTCACACATCAGCTCAATCAAGTGCCTTTTTGACCGGCCAACACGTCGAATTGATGGGTCAACCGCCGTACAGCCCTGATTTGGAACCCAATGACTTTTTATTCCCGCACATCAAGAAAAAAAATCGGTCACATCGGTCATAAAAAAATGCGTAAAAAAAAATTAATATTCATCGATTTTGGTTTTAATTTTGAACATAACTTTTTTTTTTTAAAAAAATTATTTTTTATAAAAAAGGACGAAAATCGAATCGGACGAATATCTTAAAGAAATTTTGACTTTATTTTAGATCTATAAGTATATATCTATAAAAGAGTAATTAAGTACGCCATTTTAACCAAAAACGAACATTTTAAAAAATATATATACTCGTAAAGGTTGGCCCAACCAAAATGCTCGATGTTAATTTTAATTATGATAGCATGATCTATGGCAATAGATACGTAAATCAAAATATCGACAAAATGCCCGCCACGGCTTCGGTGGCAGATGTCTATCCGAATGGTTTACACTTTTAATGACTGAGACATAATGGAGATTCAAAGCTCTTGAATTGTTCTTGGCTTATTGACATACACCGTTTCTCTCAAATAACCCCAAAGAAAGAAGTCCAACGGTGTCAAATCGCATGAATTTGGCCAATTTACATCGCCACGACGTGAGGTAACACGGCCATTGAATTTGTCGCGCAAAAGAGCCAAAGTCGTCCATTGAAACCACATATTGTCCACTTCCATATCTTCCAATTCGGGCCATAAAAAGTTCGTTATCATCTCACGATAGCGAAAATCATTCACATTTACTGCGAGACCAGCCACATTTAAAAAAAATATACGAGGATGTCGCCTGAGGATGTCGCCAGCCCATAAACCGCAGTCTTTGTGGGTGCATTTTTCTTTCGACAATCACTCTTGGCTTATCATTCGCCCAAATGCGGCAATTCTGCTTATTGACGAATCCACTGAGGTGAAAATGTGCCTCATCACAGAAGATGATTTTCTTCAAAAATTGGTTTTCATTTTCATAATAAGCCTGAATAACTTTAACGCGTTGCTCGCTTGTGTATCTTTCCATGGTTCAAATTGAGTTAGTCTAAAATTGAGAAATATCAAATGAAATGCAGAAAAAACTTGACGTTTAGGCGTGGTTCACATTCAACATCGGCCCTTAAAATTGATCCACCCTATATTATACGATTCGATAGGTCTATGGGTTTAGGTACATTTTGGCAGCATCCTTCTTAACCTTATTTTCGTCCTTTCTTTGATGCTAATAACTGACCTTGTTGGGTGATGCTACCAGACCTGAGAAGACCATATGTGACGCACAAAATAGAAAGGGACCTAAGGTTAAAAACCAATTTTGTTCAGGAGAACCATTTTAAAGATTAGGCCCCTTTCTATTTGCGCTTAGAATCGTCGCCTTCACTTTCATAAAACGCGCATATCTCTGGGAGGAAACACTTTTGGGGCATATGAAAACTATTTTATTTTGTCGAAAATAATTCTTTAATTTATACTAGGAAACCATTGAAATACTATCAAACGACATGATGAATCCCTCCTTGAGGTGGCTTGCTTCCCCCGCCCCCCTTCCCCCCATATTTTTATGGTGCCACCAAGCTTATGGACAAATGTGCGAGTGTTCAGCTTCCCTGAATTGTGATAAGAACATCTGGTGTTGCCTCCACATAATAAATGACACAAATCAACATAGAAATTTCTCATTCTTGTCTTCATTTCTTTCTCTAAGGATGTGCTGAGGTGGTCTACCTCCAGCCGCACCCTCATCCTTCGTATAGCGGCGAAGGGAACCATAAAAACATTTATTTGGGTTCCCTGTTTGGGGACTCGTACCATTTGTTGCCAACTTCTTCCGGGGTTGTAAAAAACGAACTATTCCCTATAAGTCCTAGTATCAGTCCCCTCCTCCTCCATACTTGGCATCACCTACACCGGATCCTCTGCAGAGAATAAAATACCATTAAAAAATGGGACATGATGGAAATAGAATATTTATAATATGCAAGTTTCTTGGTTGTGGGCCATAATGAAGTCCTGGACTTTTGTCGTTTGATTTATGAGGGGTAAACACTGCATGTGGTGAGTTATGATTTTGTTATCTCCTTCAAAGGACCAAAAACCGAACACGACCACAAACATCTTTCGTCAGGCGAAAGCTTCGGAATGTTTGTTTGTTTTCACTGTCGCCATAACACAGACGCAGACACCAGCGACATTGAGCAAGAAAAAAGTAAACAGGAAAGTTGAAGAAAGAAAAAGATAAATTATGTTAAATTATATTGTAAATAATAGTCATAAATAAATGGTGTCTTAGAGCGTTTCAATGGGAAAGTGAATAAATGTCTGTAAGGGACTCTATGGTTTTTTCTTCCAGAGTTTCTCTTTTTTTCTAAATTAGGTCCTTATAATTCTATAATATTATTTTCCTCCAGCAAAGCACACTAAAGCGCTATAAAGCCTTAAATGAAATCAAATGTTGTCGTCACTTTTTATTAGTATAAAGTCGTCATTTTCCATTTCTCACCACACCCCTCGCCTTTGTTTCCACTTATCCTGCGAAAAGTGACATTTATTTGCAGAACCTTGAAATTTTCACGGCAGTTCTCATAAAATATTTACTTTATGTGCAAATCTTTATAATGTCTGCCAGCAGGTTTGTTTGTCCTTCGCAGGACTTGTGAAGCTTCCTTTAAATTATAACTCAAGTGTGTTTGCCAGCGATTGTCTCGCAGAACTTTTCGAGTAACGTTTGTATTTGTCAAAGAAAAAACTTTTAGCCTTCCTCACCCGCCCCCACTGCAAAGAGCACAAAAAAAATTATACAAATGCCCCCATTGGGCCTCAATAAAATATTTGATGACATCATTATAATGATGTTTCATAGCCTTAGATTGTCTATCTACAAGGATGTCTGCAGTCGGTCGGTCGGTCTGTCCTTCGGTCCGTCGCTCTCCCGTTGTTATATTTTGATGCCTGAATATGTGATCAAATGAAGTGTTCGCCAATTTTTCTGTTCAGACAGCGGCAATTTATTGCGTGTCTGTGTGGCACAGTGGGATTGTGCCAAAGAAAAGGACTAAAATATAAAATTTAAAATGTTTTATCAGACCATTTCGTCTGTATTGGATCTGCTTTGGTATCCACGTAAAGAAAACGCACCATTTGAACTGGAGGCGTCAAAAGAGACCTGGGGGATTAGCTGAGTAAACTTGGCCGTAAATTAGTGCTTTTTTTTGGTAAGGCAGGCTTGAAAGACAAATTTCGTAAGGCCATATGAAAATATATGAAAATAAGGTACAGAAGCACTTCCACGACTTGCCTAAAAACGATCTACACAAAACTCGTATGGACTAAACATCATTCGAGGTCCTGGGAAAGATATAGTCCACAAAGTTAGCCTTACAAAAAGATCAGAGCCAAGTCTTGCCTGAAAAATGGTTAATATATATATAAAACTGGCCTGCTCAGATGCTTTTTACAAACGCTGACCAGCTAAAAGGCTTACTTATGGTATTGCACGCTGTGAAATTGGCTATCTCCATAACAAACAAGCTGATTTCCAAGCGAAAGAAAAAATTGTCCTTAGACATCTTGCCTATAATCGCCCACCAAACTCTAAACTTGAATATACTCGTTATACGATTCAGATGTACTTTTCAAGTTTTAGGAACCCTCAAGCAATTTCTGCAACATAAGTGAACTCTGTTCTGCGTCCAGGGTCACAGCGACGTAACTTGAGACAAAATGGCAGACCTCTAGGCCCTAGCGGCCAAAAAATTGGTGGCTTAACTAGAACTTCTAAGTTAGAGGGATAATATGTTAACGACACTTTGGTGGGAGGAATGAAGCAAGTGGTAAAAATTAAGTAAATTCCGAACATTATTAATTTTTTAAGGGGGCGTGGCGCCACCCAATTTTCTTTCAGTATATGTTTCTTTCCATATCAATAGCACATATACCAAACTTCTTTACCGATATTAGTTCGCCCACTCAGCCTTCCAAGTTCAAGGCTGAGTGGGCGGTGGGTGCCACGCCCTTTTATCCAATTGTAACACAACATAGTAAATAAAATGTATTCATCTTCGATTTAATACTGCTTTTTATACTGTTCAGCTCATTTCTTTGGCCATAAATGCAATCTTTAAAGTGGGCGTGGCACCGCCCACTTTTCATCCAGTATGGGTGAAAAGAAGCAATTGTAACACAACATAGTCAATAAAATGTATTCATCTTTTGATTTAATACTGCTAACTTTTTATACTGTTCAGCTCATTTCGTTGGCCATAAATACAATTTTTAAAGTGGGCGTGGCACCGCCCACTTTTCATCCAGTATGGGTGAAAAGAAGCAATTGTAACACAACATAGTCAATAAAATGTATTCATCTTTTGATTTACTACTGCTAACTTTTTATACTGTTCAGTTCATTTCTTTGGCCATAAATGCAATCTTTAAAGTAGGCGTGTCACCGCCCACTTTTCATCCAGGATGGGTGAAATGAAGCAAGTGAATAAATTAAGTTTGTCTGGGCCGTACGTTATATACATATGTGCTTCATCATGAATTCCGAATCTATGATTTTTTTTCAGGGGGCGTGGCACCACCAACTTTTCTTTCATTATACGTGTATGTTATACGTGTTATATGTGTATGTTCTACGTGTATGTTTCATTCCACACCAACATTACATATACCAACTACTATACAGATATTAAATCAAGAGATATGGCCTTACAAAGTTCAGAGTTGAGTGGGCGGTGCCACGGCCTCTTGTCAAATTTTAACACTACATAGTCAATAAAAAAATATTTATCTTTGTTTAATTTTACAAACTCCTGTTCAGTCAATTTCTTTGGCCATAAATGCGATTTGTTAAGTGGGCGTGGCACCACCCACTTTTTTTCTCGAGAATGTGTGAAATAAAGCAAGTGAACAAATTAAGTTCGGCTGGGCCGTAGCTCCTATAAGTATATGTCCATCATAAATTCCAAACCAAAGAGATTTTTTTCAGGGGGAGTGGCATCGCCCACATTTATGTCAGGATATATTGATTTCCATACCAACATCACATATATCTGCTATTTTACCGCTATTAGTTCAAGAGGTATAGCCTTCGAAAGTTCAGAGGGGGCTTGGCACATCCCTCTTTTTTCCAGGATGGGAGAAAAGAAGCATGTGGACAAATTAAATTCGGCTGGGCCGTAGATTATATATATCCTCTATCATGAACTCCGCACCTATATGATTTTTTTTCAAGGGTCGTGGCACCACCCCCTTTTATATTAGGATATGTTTTTTTCCTAACCAACTACCTTAGTTCAAGAGATATATCATTTCAAAGTTTAGAGTAAAGTGGGCGGTGCCTCTTTTGTTTAATTTTAACGCAACCTAATCTATAAAAATATATTTATCTTTTATTTAATTCTGCTAACTTTTTATACTGTTCAGTTCATGGCACCGTCCACTTTTTTGCCGACAATGGCTGAAATGAAGCAAGTGGACAAATTTAGTTTGTCTGCGCCGCAGCTATATATCCACCACTACAAATACCGGACCTACATAATTTTTTAGGGGGCGCGGCACCGCCCACTTTTCCATTAGTATTTGTTTCTTTTTATATCAACATCACATATATCAACTACTTTGCCGGTATTAGTACGAGAGATTTGGCTTTTAAAGTTCATTGTTGAATCGGCGGTGCCACGCCCATTTGCTCAATGTATTTATCTTTCATTTCATTCATTTCTTCATTTCTTTGGCCATAAATGCAATTTTTAAGTGGGCGTGGCACCGCCCCCTTTTGCTCCCGGATGTGTGTTCGATCCACGCCAACCTCATGTGTTCCAAATATGATTAAATAAGTAAAATATGTTATAGTTTATAAGTTATTGTCTTTTTAAAGCTCAGGGTTGTGTGGGCGGTGCCACGCCCTCTTATCCAATTGATCATAACATAGTTTTATACACGCCTCTTGCACAATTTAACCACAACATAGTCTAGACTACTTGGCTAGTTATTGGGGTCATCCTGTTAAGATTTTAGAACGATCGGTCCATAAGTTTAGATTTTAATGCAAATTTTTAAAGGGGCGTGGTACCGCCCTCTTTTTGCCCCAGTCCTTGTGAGGGAAAAAGTTTTTCCCTCTTGACCGATCTAGCCAATTTGAAACACCAACTGTTTTAGATCATCAATATATGTTTCAGCAAGATTTCAGCCATCTATTTTGAATAGTACGACCTGTAGTTGACTTTTTACAGACAGGCGATTCGGAATATACTAATATATACGTATATAGCGGTGGGTCGATTTAGGTTTTGGCATGAGAAAAAAAGTGCATACATCCTCTATCCTATGATGAAGGATTTTAAAAGTCCGAAAATTCTGTGATTTGTCCTGAGGTTGCTTCAGTCCTTGTATGGGCCCAATCGTGCTACCTGTTGATTGCTTTCTACAGGCAGACTGACGGACGATTTTACGACGATTTGGAACATATGTGACGCGCAAAATTGAAAGGGACCTAAGGTTAAAAACCCGTTTTGTTCAGGAGAGTCATTTTAAAGATTAGGTCCCTTTCTATTTGCGCTTAGAATCGTCGACTTCACTTTCATAAAACGCGCTTATTTCTGGGAGGGAACACTTTTGGGACATGGGATCGGCTGTCACATATATACTTTATGGGGTCTCCAATGGAATGGCTAATGCTATTGGAATGGCGAAGTGAATATAATCTACATCCTATAATGGAGCGTAGAAAATGATCCAAGTCACTGCAGGGCTTCGGCAACAGGTGACTTTAGAATACGATGACATAAGTCATCATCCAGTTCTAGGCTTTGCCCACATCAACTGAACGTTGCTCTATACAGGTTGATTCACTTACGACTGGACAAATTTGTGGTTCAGATCTTAGCAATTTTACCCATTACCCTCCGACCACCAATCCAATAATTTTCAAACCGCAGCCAAGGAATACTCTGGTGAAATTTGTCCAGTCGTGAATAAATCACCCTGTATACAGCATCAGCTGAGGTGCTGAAGAGGAAATATCAATTAAAAAAAAACTATTGTGCGTTTATTAAGAGTAATTTATTCACAAACTAGAACAGGCCCCTAGCTTTCTGCTGAATCGCCAAATCGGGCCAGAGTACTCTTTAAAAATGCTGATACAAATTTTTAAAAAAGTTTTATTTTCCTCCCACTGTGCACGGTGTGTAATGTATTATGTAATAAGTATCATACACCGTGACGTATGAGTAATATTAAATGCTGAGTTAGCACCGGGGCGTATGAGTTATATCAGCAGCCGTAAGCGACACATAAACAATGATCATACGTGCCGGTGTCCTTCTCGATAGAACAAAAGTATCGGCGACACAAAGTGGAGGTGGCGTTAGTCTGCATGTGTGCCACATAAAACAGAATGAAACAAAAATGAGATTAATGAGGGCTTATGAAGATAAAGATGTAAACGAAAGGAGGCCGAAACATAAACAAACGTCTACGCTAATGGATCGTTAAATATTAGTTTAGGAAGACAAATTCGTCAAGAAAGATATTCTTTTAAGGGGCTTCAGAAATAACTTGAGCTATGACTGTACCAGGAATAGCCGTATGCGTTGTTAAATATATATTTAGGGAATAAGGAATGCTTAAGGTTTAATAAAGGACTTTGTTTAGGACTTTGTCCCTTTATTTTGAACAATTTTTTTGTTTGGCTTTATATTAAAGTTCGCTAATATCCGCTTTGTCAAATCTGTTTTACTCTTGTGAATCGATTATTTTTCCCATTTCCCTATCAATATCAATCCTTTTTAAAATTTATCTATTTTTTCATAAAAACCTCCTCTGCTCCACCAGTAGCGGAAATCATTTCCAAAATCCAAAAAACCCCTTAAATAAATCTCTTTTTTTTATCACACGAGCTTCTCAAACTGTAGTTACTTCTCATATCGTAGCCATTACTTCTCACATCGTAGCCATCCTTTAGAGAAACCACAGCACATACCCATATCCTTAGTATCTTTTCAATTTCCGCATATGCAAATCACATTCTGCTTTTTTCATCTTCTCTCCAACATTCGAATAATGCCAATCTATGCATGGGCTAGCATGAAAACATATCCATCACCAGTCCCATCAGAAAACATACCGGCAGATAGCATTTCGTCCTTTTTTTTTGTCATTCCTCTGGCCAAGTGGCTGTAAAACAAAAATTTCCTGCAGAGTAAACAGAAAAATTCCTTGGGTGAAAATGAGGATTGGTTTTTGCGAGCGTCTAATGCCAGCCAGACCAGATATCTGTAAAACAAAGCCGCAAATACCACAAACTATATGCAAAAATCCCAAATGTTTGCTGATAGGGGTTGTTACGAGCGGGAAGGTTGGGGAACGAGGCGAGACTTCAACAACAACAACCCATATTATGTAAATGGAGTCGTCGATAATGTTGGTCTTATCTAGGAGACGTCGTTGTTAGTCGGTGCTTTAAAGATATTCCAAGATACCCAGCGTACTTTTTGGCATAGCTTTACATGCAACCAGAAAAAAGGGGACAAGAATGCCAAGGCGTGAACTTAATTGTAAATTAGATTTTTTGTGGAAATTACCAGAAGTAATTTCCACAAGTGCCATAGGCAGTTTTGGAAAAAATAGTACAGCATGCAACGTTAATAAAATAAAACGATTGGTAGCTTCTTTCTAGAGCTATCGAGTAAACCAGCCACACAGATGGACAGACGGACATGGCTCTAATGAGTAAAAAGGCAATGAAAAGGTCTAAAAATCTTTTTACAATGCGTTAAATTTTTTTTCTCTACCAAAGGATATACACTAGGGTGGGCCGATACTCTACGTTTATCTCAGTCCTATTTCTATTGTCATGCGTTCATATGCTATATTTGTGACGCGCAAAATAGAAAGGGACCTAAGCTTAAAAACCAGTTTTGTTCAGGAGAGTCATTTTAAAGATTAGGTCCCTTTCTATTTGCGCTTAGAATCGTCGACTTCACTTTCATAAAACGTGCATATCTCGATCGCATCGGTCGGATCGGTCTCATTCGATGCTCAGATGTTGTCCACATCAAAAAAAGAAAAATTGATTTTTTTTACCCTTAGGTCCCCATGCGCCCCCTTTCTCTATGCGCTGTCACATATATATATTTCTGGCCTAGACAACACTAAGTGTTGTCTGGCGCCATCTGACATTTCCATTGGAAAGTTTGACATTTTTTAGCATAAACGTACTCAGAAAGTTTTGACGTACGACCATCATTTCTGTTGTTTACAGTGACTTGAAAAAATAAATTTGGCAAAAAAATGGAATTAACTCGTGACTATTTTGCACAACTTTCGACGTGGATTATCACGACAAGAGTGCATCGATGAACTTAAATCTTTGTAAGGCGATGAATCACCATCCTTTAGTACTGTGAAGAACTGGTTTAAAGAATTCAATCGTGGCCGAGGCTCGCTCAAAGACGAAGGTCGTCAAGGTCGTCCAAAGACGGCCGTTCTGCCAGAGAACATTGATGCCGTGCGTGAACCGATAATGCAAGATTGTCATATGACATATCGTGAGATAGAGGCATCCTTGGACATTTCTTCCACCAGCATACATTCGATATTGCATGAACAGCTGGCCGTAAAAAAAGGTTTGTTTGTCGTTGGATCCCGCACAATTTGACAATCGCTCAAAAAAGGGCTCGTGTCGATTGGTGCAAAGAAATTTTAAAACAATACGATCGCGGTGCTTCAAAAGACTTTTATAAGATAGTCACAGGTGACGAATCATGGATCTATGCGTATGAGCCCGAAACAAAAGAGCAATCGACTGTGTGGTTCTACGAAGACTAGCCAAATCCAACGAAAGTTGTTCGTGGAAGAAGCATTTCGAAGCAACTGGTAGCCTGTTTCTTCGGCAAAACTGGTCATGTGGCGACTGTTTCGCTTGAGCAACGTAGTACTCCAATTTTGAGTGGTACACCACAATTTGTGTGCCTGAAGTCTTCGGAGAAATTCGAAAAACGAACAACAGAAGACGAATCATTGTGCACCATGACAATGCGAGCTCTCACACATCGGCTCAAATTAGCGCCTTTTTGACCGGCCAAAACGTCGAATTTTTGAGTCATCCGCCGTACAGTCCTGCCTTGGCACCCAATGACTTCTTTTTATTCCCGCACATCAAGAAAAAAATGCGTGGTCAACGATTTTCGTGGCAAGAAGATTTTGTTAAAGCGTTTAAAAACCATGTTTTGGAGGTGTCTCAATCGGAGTGGAAAAAGTTCTTCGACAATTGGTTTGAGCGCATGCAAAAGTGTATAAATCAAACTGGAGAATATTTTGAAAAACAATTAAACCATTTTTAATGATAAATACTCGTATTTTCATTATTAGGCCAGAAATATATAGCAGTCTCGTATAAACATTTTTTACATGTTTTCACCTAAGGATATGAAAATTCACCTCTTTTTTTAATCCGGAGTCTTCAACTATTCGGAAAGGTCTGCAGTTTGCAATGGTCCATTTTGTGACAATTTGTACTGATTTCTTTTTAGTTTCGGCGTCTATAACAATTTTATATCAATTTTATAACTAACAGGTGATCAATCTAGAGGTATTTTTTTTTAAAATAAATACAATCAAATCAAGTGTAGAATTTTTATTGTTCATTCGAAAGGACATTTAATGCCATTTTTTTTTTTATACATAACTTCCTTCAAATGTTGGCCGCAACTACACCTCAGGGTGTCTATTCTGAGGATGGAATTTTCGACCGATATGGCGTTAATGACACGTTTAATGTTGGCTTCCAAAACCTGAACCGGTTTGTCAGCGTAGTCTTTGGAAATTACTTAGCCTTAAAGAAAAAAGTCTAAAGGTGTGATACCTAGGCGATCTATGCGGCCGACTTATGGGTCCAAAATGTGAAATTACGCGACATGACCTTTCAATAAATGTATTGTTTGAGCAGCGTATGGCAAGTGGCACCGTCTGTTGAACCAAATGTTGTTTAGATTACGGGCTTCAATTTCAATTAGCAAAAAAATCGATATCATGGCGCGATATCGAACATCATCTTCATTTTTTAAAAAATACACACCACACCAAACAGTGTTTTTCGCGGTGTAAGTCGTTCCGTTATGAAATGGCCTACAATACTGAAAAGAAAAAAAGAAAATTTAACACAACCCACGCGAAATATGTGAAAAAACCCTATCGAACAAAATACCTCTTGATTGATCACTCGTTACGACTGTTTTTCTCTCTCAATATAATGTATCACTTATGTTTGACTAAACTCGAAGTTGACTTTTCATTGAATTTAGAAACATCTAAACATTTCCGGCAAACAACAATATTAGCAATTTCCTGTCCAAATTCGTTGAAAATTTTCCCATATGACTTGAAAAGTTTTTATTCTGATTCGAGACCTTTGTTCTTTATTTTTCAGAATCAAAGTAAATATTATTAGAAAAAAACTCAGTCATAGCGAAAATTCTCTGAACATCTATCTTTGTTCTGACTTTTGTACGGCTGCTCGTGATCGACACATGGTATTGATTTGCATTCTTTTAAATTATCTAAAACAATAATTGTCTTAGTGTACACGCAGAGAAAAGATATGGTTACTATATGGTCACCGCAACAATAGTATGATCTCTACAATAAAAGCATGTTCGTCGCAACCATAGTATTGTTTTTTGAATTTAATTTTGGCAACAGTATGATTGCGGCAATATTAATATTGTTGAAATGTAACAATACAATTTAGAAATGAAAATATGGTTGTAGCAACCATATAAACATGGTTTAAAATTTACGTTAACAATAATATGATTACGGCAATCATACAGTATGGTTGCTACTATGAACATAACAAAACAGGTTTTATAGAGCATACATGGATGTGTTTTTTTGATATACCAAAAAACACACGATGCAGCGAATGGATGTTGTCCATTAAAAAAACCACAGCAATCGGAATGTAGTTCGAGGGATTTTTATCGTGTTTACTTTGTTCGATGAAATATTCTACTACCGACTGGTTCTCGTTTATTAAAAATCTGCCTCCACTTAAGTATATAGCCATTGATCATGGTTTCATCACATTCGTTACTTGGGGTCTGGGGATGGTGAAGTAGCATTTAACCCTCCTAGCAACTAAAAGTATTTTCAACTGCCGTTGGAATAAATAATTTTGTTTTTTGAATGAAATGTTCAATAAAAAAAAATGGCCTCAAAGTGTAATGCGATTTAAAATATCTTGCTTGATAAAAATCTCTATTTTTGAAATCAACATAACCCAATCCTAATAAATAATTTTGGGGATCATAGTATGGTTGAGTGAATCATACTATAATTGTAGCGATAATAGTATGGTGTAGTGTGAATCATACTATGGTGTGGGGATCATAGTATGGTTGCGTGTGAATCATACTATGGTTGTGAGGATCATACTATGGGTGTATGAGAAAAATGCTATGGTTGTGAGGATCATAATATGGTTGTAGGATAATAGTATGGTTGAGTGTGAATCATACTATTGTTGTGAGGAGTATATGGTTGTGGGGACTATAGTATCGTTATGTGTGAATCATACTATTGTTGTGAGGATCATAATATTGTTGTGCAACAACCATATACCCAACAATAGTATGATCCCTTTCGAATATTGTCACCCCAACCATACTTTTTTTCTGCGTGTACAATAACACATTTCCAAAATCAAACAGAGTTCATAATGCAATACGAGATATCAACTCATTCTTTTATTAGTCACTGCAAAAAGTACTACTCTATAGAGTGCAATAAAATAAAACAATGCGGAGGCGCATATACTCGTATGAATGTCTTGCTACAGACCTTTAATATACACCCTCTTACCCTGTAGGGTGAGGGTATAAAAAGCGAAGTCAACTACCTCACATTACAAAATTCTTCCCTACTAACACAACCTACCCACCCGCCAACACTTCGCTGGGTTATCCCAGCACCAAAAGCTGTTAAAGCATATCTAAGTAAATCTATTACAAAAGATTATCATTGGCATTTTATGAAGGAATTTGACACGTAACATTTTCACTGGGAACAGCGAAAGCAATACGAGTTTTTTTTTCTAATCTTCCAAATGCTATAACAACAATTGACCTTCTTCGACTCCCTCCCTCTTCTTTCCCTTGCTTTGTCCCTCGTTGGGCAATTCAAAGAAGAGATTTATTTTATTGAGATTTGTTGCGAATTTATTGGACGACATAAAACCGGACTTAAAACCGGATGTTCGGCAGTAGTTGGCAAACAATTTAATAGAATTTCTCCGGTTCCCTTCCCCCTGGTTAGCCATGATTGGAAATACTGAAAAAGAGAATAAACATGGCAAAGAAAAAAGATATTGAAGGAAATCCAGAGGACATAAAGTTTGCTGGAAAATTTAAATTTAATTGTCCAGGTTGGCAAAAATATTTTGCAACATTTTTTTTGCTGTTTAAATTTTAATTCTTTTCCTAGATTTAAACATTTGCTTTAAGGTTCTGTAGAAGAGAGAGTAAGCAATCATTGAGTTGTGTTTATAAATGTGTTTTTAGAGCAATACTCGTACAAAACTGTGATATCCATTGATATCATGTATCGTAGAAGGTTCGTGTCCTACACTATTTACATATGTGACAGCGCATAGAGAAAGGGACCTAAGGGTAAAAAAAATCAATTTTCACTTTTTTTTTGACGTGGACAACATCTGAACATCGAATGAGACCGATTCCATGTCCCAAAAGTGTTCCCTTCCAGAGATATGCGCGTTTTATGAAAGTAATGGTACACCAAAGGTACACGTATTTAAATCTTTAAAATAGCTCTCCTGAACAAAACTGGTTTTTACCCTTAGGTCCCTTTCTATTTTGCGCGTCACATATTGTTAAGGTGACTGCCCCTGGTCGCAGCATGTTTTTTTGGGTCAATCCGGCACATACGAGGGCGGTTCGTAAAGTTCTTAGCCTATCAATGAAAGAGAATAGTTAGTTTTTCAAAAATATTTTTATTTTTCAATATAATCTCCTGAATACACTTAGTCCAACGCTTATCTAGCAATTCTATCCCGTGATTAAAATAGTTTTCCTCAAGGTCTTCAAAATAGTGGTTTACAACTGTAATTGCATCTTCATTTGAGGTAAAACGCTTGCCAGCAAGGATTTTTTTTAGATTTGGAAACAGGTAAAAGTCACTGGGAGCTAAAACAGGAGAATAAGGTGGGTGGTCAAGCAAATCGTACTTTAATTCGTTAATTTTAGCCATTGTTAAAACACTCTTGTGCGCTGGTGCGTTGTCTTGATGAAAAATTATTTTTTTGTGTTGTAAGCCAGGACGTTTTTCTCGAATTTGTACATTTAATTGATCTAAAAGGTTGCAATAGTACTCTGAATTTATTGTTTTACCCTTTTGCAGATAGTCAATCAATAAAATACCTTTGAAGTCCCAAAAAACCGTTGCCATAACCTTGCCAGCCGATTGAATTGTTTTTGCCTTCTTTGGCGCACTTCCACCAGCTTCAGTCCATTGTTTGGATTGTTCTTTTGCCTCTGGAGTATAGTGGTGGATCCATGTCTCATCAACAGCTATGAAACGACGCTTAAAATCCATTTTATTTCGCTGAAAACGATCCAAACAAGCTTGAGAAATGTTCATTCTTATGCGTTTTTGGTCGACTGTTAACAAGTCCGGCACCCATCTTGCAGAAAGCTTTTTCATCTGTAGTTCTTCATGCAAAATTAAATGGACTCGATCATTTGAGATGCTTATGATATTAGCTATTTCACGCACTTTTATTCGTCGATCATTTAATACCATATCATGCACTTTGGCTACAATTTCTGTTGTTGTTGCTGTTTTTGGACGTCCACTACGTGGTTCATCTTCAACACGTTTAAATTCAGCAACCCAATTTTTTACTGTTGCTTATGAAGGAGCGCTTTCACCTAACACATTCGCCATATCATTATGAATTTCTTGTCCCGATAAACCTTTTTTATGTAAATATTTAATGACACCACGCATTTCTAATTTTTCCATTGTAAAAAAATCGCGGATGCGCCTCTTGTGAACACCTGTTTCTATATGAAGGAGTTGCCAGATCGAAACAAAATTTAACATGTGTTCATAGCAGAGATGAAAGTTACCAAAACACTTAACTTTTTTCTGTTTATACCGCGCTTTTTGTGATGGCTAAGAAGTTTCCGAACCGCCCTGGTACAACCGGCAGTTGTGGGATTGTGGTGTTCTGTTTTAGCGACCACAACTAATGTTGCATCCGATCTGTATGAAGACGGTTTTAGTTTGAGTGTAAAATGCCTCTGGTTCCATTGAGATATTCTAGGAGGGTCTCCCTATTTCAATCGGTCTGCATTTTTTTGCGAGGGTTTCTATATTTATTTCTGGCCTAGGCAATACTTAGTGTTGAATCTAGAGTAATGAACTTAAACCTTTGTATGGCGATGAAGCACCATCCTATAGCACTGCGAAAAATTGGTTTAATGAATTCAATCGTGGCCGACGCTCGCTCTTAGGCGAAGGTCTTCCAGAGAACATCGATGCCGTGCATGAACTGATAATGCAAGATCGTGAGATAGAGGCTTTCTTGGGTATTTATTCCACCAGCATACATTCGATATTGCATGAACACCTGACCGTAAAAAAGGTTTGTTCTCGTTGGATCCCGCACAATTTGACAATCGCTCAAAAAGGGCTCGTGTCGATTGGTGCAAGGAAATTTTGAAAAATACGAAAGGACAGGGAAGACCATTCCCTCAATTAGAGGATGATACTATTATTCTTGAGATAAAAAACTGAAGCAAGCACGCCCAAGACCGAAGTGCTTATTATAAATCATTTACTGAGCAGACCCAGACCAACAATATGTTGTTGAGCCAGCCTAAGTATGTAATAGTTTTTATTGCACCTCCCTAATTATACCTCCCCTATCACACGTCCCTTATTACACCTCCCCTGTTACATCTCCCCATGAGTAGAAGTCGTGATAACCGAACCGTTGATTCAGATATTGGCGAATATTTAAATATCCACCATTGTAAGAAGACTAGTCTCAGCAATAAGCCCATGGTATTTTATAAGTGTCCAATCTCTGATCTACTTCAACACCACGGTATCATATTTTGATTAAACCCACTAGGAGCTTTCTAACCCAGCAGCCGTATAGACGGACACAATGTGGTTCTAACAAACTTCCATTTGAACTCTTGAAGTTATTTTGAATTCCAGTCGCATCTCAATTACACTGATTTGCAGTTCATTTAAAGCCATTGTGTGGTGACGAATTTTTCCGATATTGTTTTTGCTTGGACCGACCACTGCAGTTTCGTTGTCAATTCTTGCAATACTTTCATTTGTCAATTTGTTGTTGTGCTTTTTGGTTTTGTCATGGTTCGGGCAAAGGACATCTCTATCGGTTGCAGGTTATCCAAAAAAGTCAACAACACCCACACAACAAGGAACAATGTGTGAATTCAAGGGAAGCAGATAGCACAGCCCTCCTCCTCCTCCGTATGGGAAATAGAGACATGTCACATATAACGTCAATATTCACACACAAATACATACTCTGTGACAGTGTGTGTGTGTGTGAGTACAAAACAAAATATTTCATTTCCTCTGTGTAATACAGAACCGGAAGTGTGCCACATGAGTGTCTATAGACTGAGCGATCCATACGAGTGTGTATACATCCGTCAGTATTCGTTTAAGCACACACATACGACTAAATAAATAACATTCGATTGGTATGTACGAGGGCGACCGCAAAAGTAACTGGCCTAACATAAAAAGAACCATTTTTTTGGAATTATTATTATTTATTTTTCAACATAATCTCCTTCCAACTCAATACACATCATCAAACGTTTTTCAAGTTTTATTAATTCCATCCAAAAAATAAGATTTTTCAAGACCTTCAAAATATGCCTCAGTTTCAGCAATAACCTCGCTATTGGACGAACATTTTTTGCCACCGAGAATTTTTTTTAAATTTGGAAACAAGAAATAATCAGAAGGAGCTAAATCTGGACTTCATGGTAGATGCGGAGCAATTTCAAATCGTAATTCGGCCAGTTTTTGTTGAGTTAAAAATGCAGTGTGTGAAGGAACATTATCTTGATGAAAAAGAACTTTTTTTTCTAAATGCGGTCGTTTTAACTTGATTTCTTCACTCAACCGATCCAATAATGCACAATAATATTCACTATTTATAGTTTTTCCTTTCTCAAGATAATCAATAAATAGTATACCCCTTGCATCCCAAAATACTATGGCCATTACTTTTCCTGCTGACTTAACAGTTTTCGCCTTAATGGGACCACTTTTAACAGCTTCTCTCCATTGTTTTGACTGTTCTTTGCATTCTGGGATGTAGTGATGGATCCATGTTTCATCAACAGTTATGAATCGGCGCAAGAACTCTATTGGATTACGCTGATAAATCGCTAAAAGCTCTTCGGAATTGGTCGGACGATTTTTTGGAGCAAAGTCAACAAAAGCGGCACCCATCTTGCGGATAGCTTTTTCATGTGGAGTTCATCATGTAAAATACTTCAAACTTGTTTTTCGTGTCTTTTAACAATATCAGCAAGTTCTCTGAGCTTTATTCGTCTATCTTTAGTCACTTCATTAAATATTTTTCTAATGTTTTCAATAGTAGTAGCAGTTTTCGGTCTTCCAGAGCGTTGTTCATCCTCCGTACTTGAACGACCCATTTTAACTTGTTGAACCCAGGATTTCACGGTGGAGTATGAGGGTGCATTATCACCATGAACAGAATCCAATTCATCTTTGATTAATTGTGGCGTATAACCTTCCATATAAAAGTGTTTAATTTCCGCACGAAACTCTTTATTTTCCATTTTTCAAAAATTATAAAACTTGTTTACTTCAATCACCTGTAACAAAGAAAATAATAATTAAATATTTCGGAAATTTTGACAGATGGCTTATAAAAGATTGCTTTTAAAAAACAAAACAAAAAAGTTGCTAGTAAAACAAAAAATGTGCCAGGCCAGTTAGTTTTGCGGTCGCCCTCGTACATACCCAGCAAACCAAACCTTCAGAATTCGGTTAGAATTCTGTACGACAATCGGCAAAATGTTCCGATTTCGGGTCTGAATTCTTAGCGAGTTCGTAACGAAAAACATATGAGAGGGTTGACACGAATTCTGAACTACTTCTCTAAGGGAATTCTGATGTTTTTGCCGACATTTCGAACCGATTTCTGACCGAATTCTGCACTGTAGTCTTGGGAAATTCAAAGGGAAATTTTGATTTGTCGTATCGAATTCTAAACTAATTCTATACGACTTCGGTCAGAATTCTGGCATTAAGTCTTTTTAAATTCTGATGTTTTTACCGACATTTCGAACCGAATTCTGAACAAATTCTGAGCTTATGTCATGGTAAATTCTGAATGTAAACAATCAAAAAGATGAATATAATATAATAAAAAAATAATAAAAATCCCACAGACAGCCCAACAGAAATCGGGCCGAATTCGTTCTGATATTTCGGAACATAATAAATAAAAAATCCTCAGATAAATCGAACAGAATTTGTAACGATTTCGGTAAGAATTCTCGATAGAGTTCAGATATTGTTCAGAATTGTCTGATATCAGACATTGTCGGCAAATTTGGTTTACTGGGTATTTTTATTTATTATGTTAAGAAATATCTGAACGAATTCGGCCCGTGTTCTGTTAGACTTGTCTGTAGGATTTTTAATAATTTTTTGTTCAGAATTCTCTTATCGAACTCGTAACGAATTTTGAACTATTTATCTGAGGTAGTCTATTCGTTTAAAATTTTTGTTATGTGCTTCATATTTTACAGTTGTTGTTCTTGTGTTCAGACATGTCGGAACTAATTCTGAACGAATTCTTAACTGTTTGTCTGGGGTGTTTTTATATTTCAAATTCAAATTCTGAACGTTTGGTTAGCTTAGCTGTGCGAGGGATTTTTATTGTGTTCGGAGGAAAACTCTACTGCCGGCAGTTCTCGTTAAATGCAAAACTGGTTGCCCTTAAGTGTATAGCCACTAAACCACTAAACATATCTACAGCACAATTATTGCTTGCGAAACTGCAGGCACCCCGATTGTATCTAAAAGTCTTTTCGAACGCTGTTTCAAAATGTTTTACAACTTTTTTTTGTAGAACAAAAATATTATCTTCTTTTGGATTGTTTACATTCAGAATTTACCATGACGTAAGCTCAGAATTCATTCAGAATTCGGTTCGTAATGTCGGTAAAAACACCAGAGTTTAATAAGACTTAATGCCAGAACTCTGACCGAAGTCTTTCAAAATTAGTTCAGAATTCGATACGACAAATCGAAATTTCCTTTCGAATTTCCCAAGACTACAGTTCAGAAATCGGTTCGAAATGTCTGCAAAAACATCAGAATTCCCTTAGAGAAGTAGTTCAGAATTCGTGTCAAACCTCTCATATGTTTTTCGTTACGAACTCGCTCAGAATTCTGATCCGAAATTGGAACATTTTGCCGATTGTCGTACAGAATTCTGACCGAATTCTGAAGGTTTGGTTTGCTGGGTACATATATATTTGTATGTGGGTGTATGATGGCTGTGTTTGTACTTTATGTAGTTCTGGGTAAATACAATCGAATTTTAAAAAGCTGCAATGTCGTATTTTGAAACACTTGGCCCTGTATGGCATTAGGAATAATGGTAACTTGTAATAGTTTCGAGGAGTTGGACAATGAAGGAATAAGAAGTTTAACAAAAAAAGAATTTTCAAGGAATATTTATTACCTGAAAAACAAGGTTTTGTCTCTTCTTCTTTCGGTTTCGGGCGATTTTTAAAACAATATACCTACTCTCTAAAAATTAGAAGTTCTTTAAAAAATGATGAATTCTTCATGAATCAGATCGAATGAATGTCTAAAATAATCAACTACGCATAGAAGGTTTTGTTGGAATCGTACACACAGAGAACTGATTCGTTGCCACAACCGATTCTTGTTTGCCAACCGAATGATTGAGGTTGGATGCAGCTCGAATGTTCCATCAGTATAAACGAATGTTGGCAGGGTCTCTGTCCTTTGCAGAAATTAAAAGTAAAGTATCTGTGGAAAATACGAAGAGACAAAAAAAACTGAACACACCAAAAGTATTCTAAAGCATAGGGAGGATCATATCGGGAAAAGGGTTCAAAAGTTAATGGGAAATTTCTTCCGAAAAACAAGTTCTGAGAAGCATCAGGAATAACCGAATTATTCCACTGTCCGACAGTACATATTACACATGATTCGGACGGTATTCGTCTGAAGCTGGTGTCCAGGTGAAGTAAAATTGCGTTTACTGTTCTTCATTAAGTCATCAAGTACTTAAGTTTCAAAGGATCACATTTTTGAACAAATATTTTAAAATGCATCTGTATTTCTTACGATGTTCAAATTGGTGTCATATGAAAGAGGAGACTCGGGGCTATTTTATGATAATTTTTTTTATCACTGCAAAGGAATGCAAATAATATCCTTTCAAAATATATCTTTCAATATTCAAAAGGATGCAAATAATATCCTTTCAAAATATATTTTTCAATATCCTTCAGAATTTCCATTCCAATTTTTTTTTTAAAAAAATGTGTTGGCCACCTTCATACTAGGGTTGCTATTTATATTTCGGGTCCTGACAATGCTTGTGTTCCCAGATGCAAACTGGAACTTCCATTGGAAACTTTGACATTTTTTAGCATAACTTCACTTAGAACGTTTTGTCATTTGAGGGCGAATTGTTTTGTTTACAGTGTGTTGAAAAATTCATCGCAGTCAAAAAATGGAATTATCCCGTGAGCATTTTCGTGCGATGATTTTTTACGATTTTCAGCGTGGGTTATCGAGACAAGAGTGTTTAGAGCAACTTGTTTCGACTTTTGTCGATGAAGCACCATCAAAAACCACTATTAATCGCTGGTACCAAGAGTTCAGTCTCGGATGCCGTTCGCTCCGGGTTGAATTTCGTAAAGGACGTCCAACTTCGGCCACTTTGCCGGAAACCATCGATGCTGTGAGTGAACTGATTAAGCAAGACCGACATGTGACATATCGTGAGATTGAGGCATCCTTGGGCATTAGTATGACAAGCATCAATAATATATTACATGTTCATTTGGCCTTGCAACAAATTTGGTCTCCCTAGATCCTACATAATTTGACGAATGCACAAAAAAGGCTCGTATGGATTGGGGCAAAGTGATGCTGAAAACATATAACTGCGGTAGCTCAAAGGCAGTGTATAACATTGTCACAGGTGACGAATCATGGATCTATGCATATGTACTCGAAACAAACCAGCAATCGACCGTATGGGTCTTTCAAGACGAGCCAAATCCACAAAAGTTGTTCGTGGAAGAAGTACGTCGAAGCAAATGGTCAAATAGCTCATCGTTTCAGGTGATGTGTGAGATCTCGCATTGTCGTGATGCAATATGAGCCGTCTTCTTATTTTATCTTTCCTCATTTCTTCGAAGACTGTTGGCAAACAGATGTGGTATACCACTCAAAATGGACCGTTTTACGTTCCACTAAAGGCACTGTGGCAACTTGGCCGGTTATGACGAAAATAATGCAATAATTTGCTTCGATGTACTTCTTTCTTTTGTTGGATTTGGCTCGTCTTGAAAGACCCATACGGTCGATTGCTGTTTTGTTTCGGGTTCATATGCATAGATCCATGATTCGTCACCTGTGACAATGTTATACACTGCATTTGAGCCACCGCAGTTATACTTTTTCAACATCTCTTTGCACCACGAGCCTTGTTTTGAGCATTCGTCAAATTATGTGGGATCCAACGAGAACAAATTTTGTTCACGGCCAAATGAACATGGTATATCTTATTGATACTTGTCATTCTTTTACTAATGCCCAAGGATGCCTCAATCTTACGGTATGTCACATGTCGGTCTTGCTTAATCAGTTCATGCACAGCATCGATGGTTTGCTGACAAAGTGACCGAAGTTGGACGTCCTTCACGAAGTTCATCCTGGAGCGCACGGCGTCCGAGACTGAACTCTTGGTACCAGCGATTTACAGTGTTTTTTGATGGTGCTTCATTGCCAAAAGTCGAAACAAGTTGATTTAAACACTCTTGTCTCGATAGCCCACGCCGAAAATCGTAAAAAATCATCGCACAAAAATGTTCACGGGATAATTCCATTTTTTGACTGAGATGAATTTTTCAACACGCGGTTAACAAAACAATTCGCCTTCAAATGACAAAACTTTCTGAGTGAAGTTATGCTAAAAAAGGTCAAAGTTTCCAATGGAAGTTCCAGTTTGCATATGGGAATACTAGTAGTGCCAGGACACGAAATATAAATAGCAACCCTCGTATAGATGGTCTAGAATAAAATCAAAATATTTTACAGATAAACTGGTCCTTTTTGTCCTTTTCAAAAAACTAGTTCAGTTAATCCATGCTCGCGGTAACGGCAACCGAATTCAAAAAGTACTTATAGCCAACAATCAATAACTACAACTAAGACATGTACAAATTCAGTTCCAATAATCATTCTACTGTCCGATACTGTCAGTTCCCACTACAGAAAATGGTCGTGTACCTAATCAAAACTCAGTTCTAGCGATAGAATATACGGCTAGTACGTCCAACCACCAATATTCGGTTGGTAAAAAATTCGGTTGTGGCAATAAATCTGTTTTCTGTCTAGCCCAGTGTACCTGGAACCGATCTGAGGGCCAGCTGCGTATGCTTGGCTACACAATTGAAAAGGCGCAGTACGCCATGTGGTTCCTGCGGGCGAGCGGGACAGACGTTGCTGCACGCAGAGAAAAAACATGGTTACTACATTGTCACGGCAATAATAATATGTTCTACGCAATAAAAGTATGTTCGTCGTAACCATAGCATTGTTAACTGAATTTATTTTTGACAATTGTATAATTGCTGCAATATTAATATTGTTGAAATGTAACAATAGTAGTATTGCCAAATTTAAAAATGAAAATATGGTTATAGCAACAATATAAATATGGTTGGTGCGACAAAGTATTGTATTTTGCGTTGTATGTTAACAATAATATGATCACGGCAATCATACTGTATGATTGTAAGTTTTCTTCATTTAAATATGCTTTTAAGATCAAATGTCATTGGTACGGATCTAATGCAATAATAGTACCTTTTATCGAAATTAAAATTTTTTAAACAAGCTGCTTTGGCTTTGTTTAACTGAAATATTTTTAATAAAAACGCTTACGCTTATTTAAACTTATTTTTTCTTCTGTGAAATAAATTACTCCTATTATTTTGAATTTAATGTATTTTTGAATAATTTTCATAATTCAAATCTATTGTTGACAACTTAACCCAATTCTAATAAAAAATATTGGGGATCAAATCTATTGTCGACAACTTAAACAAATTCTAATAAATTATATTGGGGATCATAGTATAATTGTGTGTGATCATACTATGGTTGTAGGGATCATAACATGGTTGCGTGTGAATCATACTATGGTTGTGAGGATCACACTATGGTTGTATATGAAACATATTATAGTTGTGAGGATCATTCTATGGTTGTGGAGATCATAGTATGGTTGAGTGTGAATCATACTATGGTTGTGGGGATCATGGTATGGTTATGTGTGAATCATACTATTGTTGTAAGGATCATAGTATGGTTGTATTTGAACTACACTATTGTTGTGAGGATCATAATATTGTTGTACCACAACCATATACCCAACAATAGTATTATCCTCTTCGAATATTGTCACCACAACCATACTTTTTTTCAGCGTGTGGGTACTCGCGACCAAATAGAACTGAGGCGGCTGCACCATCCAGATCTCAGCTGAGCCTTACATCCATAAATCAAATGCAAACGAAAAAAAATTCAAAAACGATTTGCCCCTTTGGTCATATCTAGCCCAATGTGATGTTGTTTTGTAAGTCCTGTTTGTCTATAGGGGATCTGCTTCGACATCCACGTCTTTCGTCCAAAAATACCGGAAAGACGTGCAGCACATCATCTCTATCCCTGATGGCAGGCAGGACAATCGCCCGGAACGTCAGCATAAATTCGCGTTCAATACAAATTAAGGCTGCTGCGTCATCTAGATCTCAGCTGAGCCAGAGGTAGCGTATCCGCCGGAGATTTGACCAGAGGAACTTGCACTACATTCACCCTTTAGCTGGATACTGCTGCTGCGACTTCAGCAAGGTGAATGTCGTTTAGTCCTGCCTGATAGTTTCGATAATCTAAAGACTCCCTTTTACCGCTGGACCTCTCTTTCTCTCTCTCCAGACCATGAAGATCGTACCTGAACTGCCTAAGCTGAGGCATCCTGTCCGTGAGATGGTGGTTAGAATGGCTACTGCTGAGAAAGCCAAGCAGATTTTGCTTACACCACAAGAAATTGTGCCTGCGCCAGGTCAGGACCTTCGTCGTCTCTCCCTGTTGATGTTCTGAGGCGGCACTCTGGCAAGTCTGATTTTTTATCCACACACCGGCGCAGCGTAGTTCACTAAATACAGAGCTATCGCTATGTAGGAGATCAACAAGGCTTTTTTGCCAGCTCCCCAAGTACTGACGGCGAGTAACTTGACTTTATAACTTATCGCAGATAGCTGTATGACGTGCAGATAATCGAAAAAGGCTGCACAAGGTGACCCCTAGGATCTTAGGGTAGTTGATAGTACGGAGGGCTGATGACTTCATCGTAGCTTAGGTTTCAGGACGTTCACCGAAAACACTTGTCACTCCTGCTTGCAACTACAAGTCTTTTAGACTGACTTTTTGGTTTCTCTCTGAACAAAATGTTCAAAGGAAAATTGTTCTCGAATCTGATTGTGAACTGCCTTTTTGAAGCCAATCCGAGCGTCATTAGACCACTATCCTTCCATCCTGTCCATTTAAAGCCTTCCATCCTGTCCATTACAGTATTCCAATTCCCAAAAAGTTTTCGAGTTCCCTGTATTGCCTTCATCACCCACCCCTAGGAAATTGTATAGCGAATGTGACCATTGCGTACCTGGTGGCAGCCTGTGCTGTTTCCCAGGCATTCAACAATGTTAGTCCTATAATTTACAACCTGCTTTGTCGCTTTATTTTGTGGAAATTCAATTCCAATGTTTTTTCTTGTCTTGTATTTCTTTCACTCAGCATGCCCTGTGTCTTCTCTACCGGGAAAGACTTATTTTTATAGACCTGCCAGGTTGCCGGGCTGAATATATTTTACGACTGTAGCTGTGTGTGTGTGTACGTGTGTGAAGGTGGAGAGATCCTTTTATTTGTCCTAACATGTGCTGTCCACTTTTTGGTATGCCTATATGCGCTGACACTCGATAACGATTAATTTATGTGTCCCTATGTGTGTGTGTAGAACAAGGATATTCGGTATGGTGTTGTGCGTGCCAGCGAGTGTGCTACGAATACTTGGCATGTTATGGGCACTTCAAAGGTAAGCATATTATATTTATGCCGGTGTATGTCGGCAACTCTGTCCAATTTTATTGTATTTGCCATTCGTTATTCAAAAAAAAGCAAGTAGAAGAAATATACGTACACGCCTGTACGAGTTTCAACCAAATGCAAATGTGAAACCTGCAAATGGAAATGGAATTGAAAAATTGTATACGAATACTCCAGGAAAAGGACATGCAAATGCTGTCATGTGACAAAACACAAATACATGTTATTCTACATGGAAATATACATATGTATAAACCTTTATATATTTACATTTATTCGTGCATACAAGGATAAGGTATCTGAAATGTCCTTTGATTTTTTGGTATGATTTTGTTTTATTTCATATTTAATGAATCTCCTTTGAGTTAAGCAAACAACTTTGTGTAGGACTTGATTTTTTCGATATTCACAAAGCAATTTGAAAATATCAAAATTTCTTAGTAATGTGAATTTACTTTCTTTGGGGCTTGGTTTTAAAAATTAAAAAAAATATAATAAAATCTCAGGATAGAGAAATACTACAGGGAATATATTTGTAGCCACAACTTTATTTTTTGCCAAGCGAATGTTGGTGGTTGTACATACTATACAGGTAGTACATAGTATAGGGTGATCCATCTACAGGTATTTTATCAGAACAAAAAAATATAAAAATTCAAATCAAGGGTGGAATCTTTATTGGTAATTTCTTTCAAATTGGCAATTTCTTTCAAATGTTGACCGCAACTACGCCTGAGGGTTTCCATTTTGACGGTCCAATTTTAGATGGCTCGTTCGTGCATTTCGACCGGTATGGCTTTAAAGACACGAGTAATGATGGCTTCCTGAAACCTGAATCGTAGCTGGTTTGTCAGCATAGACTTTGGACTTTACGTAACCCCAAAGAAACATGTCTAAAGGTGTGATATCACTCGATATAGGCAGCCAACTCACCTGTCCAAAACGTGAAATTAGCTGCTTTTCGAAATGACCTCTCAATAGATCCTTTGTTTGAGCAGCTGTATGGCAAGTGGCACCGTCTAAGTGTCGTTAAGATTACGGGATTCAATTTCAGGTAGCATAAGGATCGATATCAAGGCGCGATAGCGAGCACCAGTCACGGTTACTTTCCGGCCATCATCATTTTTAAAAAAATATTCACCGATGATTCCACGAGCTTACACCGTGGTTTTCTCTGGATGACACCTCTTGAATCTCGTCTTGTTGCTCTTTAGCCCAAATGCGGCAATTTTGTTTATTGTCTTTGCCGTTGAGCCAGAAATGGGCCTCATCACTGAACAAAATTTTGGTCGAAAACAGCGGATCTTCCCGTTTCTCACCGAACGCTCATTTCCATAATGCAGTTGCCAACATTTGAAGCTAATTATTTTCAAAAAATAAATGCCATAAAATGTCCTTTCAAATTACCAATAAAGATTTCACACTTGATTTGATTTTTAATATGTTTTTTGTTCTGAAAAAATACCTCTAGATGGATCACCCTATAGATAGGTACATAGCAATTTTTAGTAGAAAAATCGTTACAATATCGCTTGAGGCGATAAATACAGGTAACCTATCTAATTAAGACTATTGAAACTGAGTGTTTCATGCATTGATTGTTGTTATAGATTGTTGGTTAGAAGGACTCTGAATTCGGTTGTCATTACCACGAACATTTGTTAACTGGACCAACTAATGGTTAGAATTTTTGTATTCGGTTATTTTTTGTATTATTTATTTTAAATATTTAAAGACTTTTTAATATTGATTCAATAATTGGAATAATGAGCAACTCTTTTGAAAACTCGGTTTTTACTTTCGAACCTATCATAAAATCCTATCCTATCATAAAATGTAATTTTGGTTTTAAAGTAAAGGTTGGTCCAACTACAACGCACGATGTTAATTGTAACTAAAATAAAAGTTTTTCAGAGAATTATCTAAATATCTTATTTAAGATGATAGAGGGACCTAGGACAATTATGGGGCTGCTATATATATTTCTGGCCTAATAATGAACATGCGAATATTTATCATCAAAAATGGTTTTATTGTTTTTCAAAGTATTCTCCAGCATGATTTATACACTTTTGCATTCGCTCAAACCAATTGTCGAAGCACTTCTTCCACTCCGATTGAGACACCTCCAAAACATGGGTTTTGAACGCTTCAACAGCATCTTCTGGCGACGAAAATAGTTGACCACGCATTTTTTTCTTGATAAGCGGGAATAAAAAGAAGTCATTGGGTGCCAAGTCAGGGCTGTACGGCGGATGACCCGTCAATTCGACATTTTGGCCGGTCAAAAAGGCGCTGGTTTGAGCCGATGTGTGAGAGCTCGCATTTTCATGGTGCACAATGATTCGCCTTCTCTTGTTCGTTTTTCGAATTTCTCCGAAGACTTCAGACAAAAAAAAAACTTGCGGCGTACCACCTAAAATTGACCGTCCTACGTTGCTCAAGCGGAGCAGTCGCCAGTTTTGCCGAAGAAACAGGCGAGCATATGCTTCGAAGTGCTTCTTCCAGGAACTACTTTCGTTGGATTTGGCTCGTCTTCGAAGACCCTCACGGTCGATTGCTGTTTTGTTTCGAGCTCATACGCATAGATCCATGATTCGTCACCTGTGACGATCTTATTAACGTCATTTGAAGCACCGCGATTGTATTTTTTTTTTAAATTTCTTTGCACCAATCGCACGAGCCTTTTTTTGAGCGATTGTCCAATTGTGCGGGATCCAACGAGAACAAACCTTTTTTGCGGCAATTTTTTTTTATATATGCTTTATTTGAATTAGTGAATCTGCTCCAAAGGAGCCTAACATTAAGTATACGAATCTTAAGTATAATTCAATAAAGAATCCAAGTATGGATTTCTTGCTTTGTGGATCTCTGCTAATTGGCAGGAATCAAAATAGTATATAACTGGTATGGATCACATGTCTGAGAATTTTAAACCTGGTTTGGCATAAACCTCGGATAAAGGGCCAGAGGACCCTTACATTCATTTACAGAGTGTTCGCGATATTATGTAGAGTGAAGAACTCTAGTTATGTATGTATAACGAATAACTCTAGAATAGCAGAGTGGACGACGCAATTTTGGTTTTCTAGGTTTTTCGTGTTGACTGTTTTAAGGATCACTTATGAGAGCATTTAAGCCACGTGACGTAGAATAAAGGATTCTACACAGTATTTCAGGCGCGTGTGTTCGCGATTACTGTCACGGCTGAAGCACAAGTGTAGATTAGAAAACACGGCGTTCGTTTCTCCGAAGTCTTAAAGAGCTTGGACTGCATAATAATTGTCTAGCAAGTATGTTATCATGACGTTCGAGCTTCTCTTTGTGCTTTATATTGATTTTTGAATTGTCCCTTTAACGAGAGGTATTTTGAAGCCTCGGTGCATGTTTTCGTTTCTCCTATACCAAGGGGCACCGGTAATGAGCCGCAATGTCTTCGATTGGACTCTTTGGATTTTGTCGAGATTGCTCGAGCTTGCTTTGCACCGTGTAACCAGATCGGTTTAATTGCACTGTCGTATAGCAGGACCTTGTATTCAAGGCTTAGTTTTGAGTTCGCGTTTAGGAGCCAGTGAAGTTGATGGACCTGAAGTTTCAGTTGAGTTTTCTTGGTTTCGATATGACTTCTCCAGGTTAGTCGGCGATCCATGTGGATTCCAAGGTATCTAACATTATCAGATTGAGATAAAGGGATATTAATTAGTTTCAATGTCGGACAAGTGCTAAAATTCAGTGTGAAAGATACTTGTGTGCATTTAGCCTCATTGACTTTTATTCTCCAGTCAGAGAGCCACGATTTTACTCGTCTAAGATGTACACCTAGATTCAGAGATGCAATATCCTGCTTTTTATGTGCGGCCATTATAGCGGTATCGTCGGCAAAAGTGGATGTTAGCCCCAGGACACTTCCCTGAGGCACACCAGCTAGTATTCCACGGTCATTGGTGACGCGTTGCCCACATTTGACTCTGAATCTGCGGTTTTCAAAGTAAGACTCATGAATTCGATGCTTATTTGCCGGTAAGTATTTGCAAATTTTGTTGGTCAAGCCAAAGTGCCAGACTTTTTCAAATGCTTGAGCAACATCCAGAAATACGGCGCAGCAATATTCTCGCCGTTCAAATGATTTTTAAATTGCTTGGGTCAGACGGTTTACTTGTTCGATGGTGCTGTGACCTTCCCGGACTCCAAACTGATGGTCTGGTATTATGTTATTTGACCAGAGGAACGGTTTTATTTTGATAAAAATAACCTTTTCAAATAGTTTGAATAAGCAGGGAAGCAAACTGATCGGCCTGTATGTGGAAAGTATTGATTTGTCCTTTCATGGCTTTTCAATCATTTGAATCAGAGAAATTTTCCATACTTTAGGAAAGCAACCATGTCTCAAATTGAGTTAAATAATTCTGCCAGGAACTTCAGAGCAATATGTGACAGCGCATAGAGAAAGTTACCTAAGGGTAAAAAAAATCAATTTTCACTTTTTTTTTGATGTGGACAACATCTGAGCATCGAATGAGACCGATCCCATGCCCCAAAAGTGTTTCCTCCCAGAGATATGCGCGTTTTATGAAAGTGATGGTACACCAAAGATACACGTATTTAAATCTTTAAAATGACTCTCCTGAAAAAAACTGGTTTTTGCCCTTAGGTCCCTTTCTTTTTTGCGCGTCACATATAGGGAAGTTCCAAGATCATTTTAGGCGTGATAAGATCATATCCAGGTGCTTTACCTGGATTCAGGTGTTCATGCAATATCGAATGTATGCTGGGGGAAGAAATGCCCATGGATGCCTCTATCTCACGGTATGTCACATGACGATCTGGGATTACCAGTTCACGCACGGCATCAATGTTCTGTGGCACAACGGCCATTTTTGGACGACCTTCACGACGGCTTTAGACGAGCGTACGCAAAGAGTGAATGGCACGCCCATTCTGGTTCCTCCCACTGGTGTCCACTTCTGGGTTCGCATATTAATGTCAATACTCTTAACATTTTTCTAAAAATCAGTTATTTTCTAAATGCTGGTTTTCATTTAATCGATTATAAATTAGACTAGCTGAAATTTTTTCGCACCTTCAGCACACACGGTACAATCCGAGCGTAGATTAAAACCAACATTAATTCTTCATTAATACTTTAATTTCGTTTGAATTTTGTGTTCTGCAATAGGTTCACTTCATCTTTGTTTCATTGCGTTAGAAAAAAGTGGTTGTGACGCCAAAAATCGGGTCTATTAGCTCATTGCGAGTGTCTTGCCATCTTTGTTACCCAGTTTAGACCATAAAATAATATGTTACATAGCATGTTTGTCTCGCTGCTGGTAAGACTAAAAGTCGCTTTCATTTGTTCAAAGTCTTTTTCATTTCAATACATACACTTTTATCATGGAGCGGAATACGAACCTATTTCCTCAATATTTTGGGTCTATAAAAAACTGGCTACCGAAACCTTTTATTATTCAGTGGGTGTTTCCCTTGATTTAACCTTAAACTGTTTTTTTTTCCCAGTATTGCGGTTTTCAAAGAAACCGAAACTGGTCCTTTTTCCATACGGTATTCCGAATAACATCGAATGACTTTGAAAAGCCACGAAAGTTTATATACGAATTTTATAAAGCTTTTATCCTTCTTGAAACTGCAGCCTCACAGCTGGCCTAAATGCTTTTTTTTTTGCATTTTTTTCACAACTTTCTTTACAATATTTTTGGTTTTAGCAAACATCCCACTCACTAGCAAAATTCCAGAAGCACTTCTGCTTCCAAGTAATGCAAACTACAAATAAAGCTTTCACTTTGAAAATCTCAAAAAGAATAAAACCATCTGGATTCAGGCCCAAAATTTATATGCCAAATATCTGTTTATACCTATTAGCGTATAATGTTTAATGCCTATAAAACGATTGAATTTCCCCTGCACTTCTAAAAAGAGAATTAAAATTTTTATTAAATTCCAACCAATGCACGCTGGTGGCAGTAACATGACACACTACATTTATAGCGCTCCCTACCACGCTCCACATCCGAGCCCACTACTGAACCGCATGCAAATTTGTATTTTACGTCAGCACAATTACTCTTTTTTGGTTTTCCTCGGAAAACACCAGTCAGCGAGTGGGGCGGGGGAAAAAAGTACCTCGGTCTAGCCGCGTTTACTGGTCGTGTTTATTTTCGTTGGACAAACAATTTTCACGAAAATGGAAAATATTGATATTGGCAAAATGTCATTAGAGCCAACTTAAACAGCGCACAGCAACCGGGCACTTTTCTACCGAAACCACCACCGTACCGTACCATCACCCCTCGGACCACAACTGCTGGTACTGGCTATGGCAACCACTTTTCTATGTTCAGTTGCTAGAAACTGTGACCACATGATTGTTGGGTCAGGGCAGCAATTGTTTTTCGGTGTAATTATCGGGGCTTTTTGGATTACCTTGTAAATCGTTTAAGCGAATTGAAAAAAAGGCATTGGTTTAGTTTAAGAACCAGAGTCTAGGGGCGCATATTAAGTTAACATCAGAACTAAAGTTTATGTTAAGGTTAATGTTAATGTTAAGGGGAATGTTAATGTTAAGGTAAATGTTAAGGTTAATGTTAAGGTTAATGTTAAGGTTAATGTTAAGGTTAATGTTAAGGTTAATATTAAGGTTAGTGTTAAGGTTAATGTTAAGGTTAATGTTAAGGTTAATGTTAAGGTTAATGTTAAGGTTAATGTTAAGGTCAATGTTATGGTTAATGTTAAGGTTAATGTTAAGGTTAATGTTAAGTTTAATGTTAAGGTTAATGTTAAGGTCAATGTTAAGGTTAATGTTAAGGTTCCTGTTAAGGTTCCTGTTAAGGTTAATGTTAAGGTTAATGTTAATGTTAATGTTAAGGTTAATGTTATGGTTAATGGTTAATGGTAAGGTTAATGGTAAGGTTAATGTTAAGGTTAAGGTTAAGGTTAATGTTAAGGTTAATTTTATGGTTAATGGTAAGGTTAATGTTAAGGTCAATGTTAAGGTTAATGTTAATGTTAAGGTTAATGTTAAGGTTAATGTTATGGTTAATGTTAAGGTTAATGTTAAGGTTAGTGTTAAGGTCAATGTTATGGTTAATGTTAATGTTAAGGTTAATGTTAAGGTTAATGTTAAGGTTAATGTTAAGGTTAATGTTAAGGTTAATGTTAAGGTCAATGTTATGGTTAATGTTAATGTTAAGGTTAATGTTAAGGTTAATGTTAAGTTTAATGTTAAGGTTAGTGTTAAGGTCAATGTTAAGGTTAATGTTAATGTTAAGGTTAATGTTAAGGTTAATGTTAAGGTTAATGTTAAGGTTAATGTTAAGGTTAATGTTAAGGTCAATGTTATGGTTAATGTTAAGGTTAATGTTAAGGTTAATGTTAAGTTTAATGTTAAGGTTAATGTTAAGGTCAATGTTAAGGTTAATGTTAAGGTTCCTGTTAAGGTTCCTGTTAAGGTTAATGTTAAGGTTAAGGTTAAGGTTAATGTTAAGGTTAATGTTAAGGTTAATTTTATGGTTAATGGTAAGGTTAATGTTAAGGTCAATGTTAAGGTTAATGTTAATGTTAAGGTTAATGTTAAGGTTAATGTTATGGTTAATGTTAAGGTTAATGTTAAGGTTAGTGTTAAGGTTAATGTTAATGTTAAGGTTAATGTTAAGGTTAACGTTAAGATTAGTGTTAAGGTTAATGTTAAGAGTCATGTTAAGGTTAAGGTTGATGTTAAAGATAAGGTTAATGTTAAGGTTAATGTTTAGGTTAATGTTAAGGTTAATTTTAAGGTTAATGTTAAGGTTATTGTTAAGGTTAATGTTAAGGTTAATGTTAAGGTTAATGTTAAGGTTAATGTTTAGGTTAATGTTAAGGTTAATGTTAAGGTTTATGTTAATGTTAAGGTTAGTGTTAAGGTTAATGTTAAGATTAATGTTAAGGTTAATGTTAAGGTTAGGTTTAATGTATAGTTTAAGGTTTAGCTTAAGGTCTAGTTTAAGGTTTGGTATAGGAGTAGGTAAGCCTTTAACTAGACCTTTATGATAAGGTTAATGTTAAGTTTTATGTTAGGTTAATGTTAAGTTTAATGTTAAGGTTAATGTTAAGGGTATTGTTAAGGTAAATGTTAAGGTAAAGGCTAATGTTGAGGTTAATGTTGAGGTTAATGTTAAGCTTAATGTTAAGGTTAATGTTAAGGTTAATGTTAATGTTAAGGTTAATGTTAATGTTAAGGTTAATGTTAAGGTTGATGTTAAGGTCAATGTTAAGGTTAATGTTAAGGTTAATGTTAAGGTTAATGTTAAGGTTAATGTTATGGTTAATGGTAAGGTTAGTGTTAAGGTTAATGTCTAGGTTAATGTTAAGGTTTAGTTTAGGGTTTTGTTTAAGGTTAATGCTAAGGTTATTGTTAAGGTTTAATTTAAGGTTAGTGTTTAGGTTAATGTTAAGGTCTAGTTTAGATCTAGATATAGTTTAAGGTTTAGTTTATGGTTTTTTTAAAGGTTTAGTTGAAGGTTAAGTTTAAGGTTAAGTTTAGGATTTAGTTTAAGGTGTACCTTAAGGTTTAGTTTAATGTTTATTTTAAGGAAAAGTGTAATGTTTAGTTTAGGGTTTAGTTTTTGGTTTAATTTAGGGTTAAGTTAAGGGTTTAGTTTAAGGTTTATTTTTAGTTTAATTTAAGGTTAAGTTTAATGTTGAGTTTAAGGCTAAGTTTAAGTTTAAGGTTTAGTAAAGGGTTTTGTTTAAGGATAGTTTAAGGTTTATTTTAAGGTTAAGTGTAAAGTTTAGTTTAAGGTCCAGTTAAGGTTTAGTTTAGGGTTTAGTTTAATGTTTAGTTTTGGGTTTAATTTAGGGTTAAGTTAAGGGTTTAGTTTCAGGTTTAGTTTCAGGTTGAGTTTCAGGTTTAGTTTGAAGTAAGGGTATAGGTATAACTATTGGTATAACTATAGGTATAGGTATAGGTAAAGGTATAGGTATAGGTATAGGTATAGGTATAGGTATAGGTATAGGTATAGGTATAGGTATAGGTATAGGTATAGGTATAGGTATAGGTATAGGTATAGGTATAGGTATAGGTATAGGTATAGGTATAGGTATAGGTATAGGTATAGGTATAGGTATAGGTATAGGTATAGGTATAGGTATAGGTATAGGTATAGGTATAGGTATAGGTATAGGTATAGGTATAGGTATAGGTATAGGTATAGGTATAGGTATAGGTATAGGTATAGGTATAGGTATAGGTATAGGTATAGGTATAGGTATAGGTATAGGTATAGGTATAGGTATAGGTATAGGTATAGGTATATGTATAGGTATAGGTATAGGTATAGGTATAGGTATAGGTATAGGTATAGGTATAGGTATAGGTATAGGTATAGGTATAGGTATAGGTATAGGTATAGGTATAGGTATAGGTATAGGTATAGGTATAGGTATTGGTATAGGTATAGGTATAGGTATAGGTATAGGTAAAGGTAAAGGTATAGGCATAGGTAAAGGAATATGTATAGGTATATGTATAGGTATAGCTATAGGTATAGTAATATGTCATAGGGCTAAGCTCAGACTACTTTGGGGGTCAGACGGAGGCGGATAACTGAGTGGCCTGTAGCTTTTAAGGCTCGCCGCGAATTTTAGGCAGTCCCAGACTAAGAGCGACAGAGTCCGAGAGCGTACTACAAAAAGGTACAGATGCTTTAGAAGGGTTATGTGAAATGATGCCGCCATTGAAATGGTGTGTACCAACACAGAGGTGCTCTTCAGAGAGGCGCAGTGAGTGTTGTGGCGTCTTTGTGGCACCCTAGTTTTCCATATCAAGAAGCGTCTGGTCCAGAATTGACGGCCAGCTCCTGTTTTCCAAATGAGGGGCGGCTGTATAATATATCCTGGCGAAAGGTATAAAACGATGAGGGTAAAAACCCTGACAGAAAATCCATATTAAAAGAAGAAAATTTAAAGTCAGACGAAATAATAAAATTTGCGATGCAGAAAGTTAATAAGCCTGTAACGGTAGCAGTGGGCGTGACCATATCGTTAACCCCATGTGACTGAAATGTAAAAATAAAATAATACATTAGAAGTACTGCAATTAAGACAACACCGAAGGCAAGCCCATTCGAAAGAAGTAGTTTAAAGGCGAGAACACCTCAAAAAATTCACCTGACGAAGGGTCAGCACACGAGACATTAAGGGAAAATGTTAACCATTCTAAGAGTACCGTGTCCAAAGTAGGAGATGAAATAAATGTTCTAGTCGCAAGGACGGACAAAGGAGATTGTGTCAATGACTCTTGAAAATAAGGCGATGTTTCTTATCGCGTCTGAAAAAATTCTCAATAGAAAATAAACCCAAAACCAAACGTCGAAAAGGTTAAATATATTATAAGAGATGGTGACGGATCAAGCTTTATCCCTCTCGGCAATGTGAAAAAGGACATTGGAAAGCAGGACTAGTTCGAGTCGTAAAAGTAATAGCGCGAAGGAATAAAATATGGGTGATTTAAGGAAAGTGGCCGTTGTCAACAATAGGGATAAAGTTTAAACAGTTCCTCTAGCCAACGTGGCAAGCTCAAGCGGTGCGGCAGCTTATTGGACTAAAGTTAGAGCAAAAGCACGTAGACCTGTGATCTAAAAGCACGTAGACCTGTGATCTATGGATCACAGTATATTTCCATTCCAATTTTCTGTCCATCTTTAAAAGCAATTCTTTTATTTTTATATTATTTTAGCTATCCAAAAATAGTTTCGATTATTCCCCTGCAATTTTTTAAAAAAATCTTCTTTCCGCTTGGATTGTTGTAGGAGGCGAACAAAGCGTACCAGCTCAACGGTATAAAGAAACTGGACCATTTCACTTTCACACCGAGCCATTGGACATTTTGTCACACAGCTTTGTTGTTTGTATTAAATCGAGTGAAAACAAAAGTGAAATAAATAAATGCAATATCCTTTTTGACACAGAGTGGGGAGTGTGACTGGGCGATGGGAAATATTCCAAGCCACACAAAAATTGTTTTATGCATTTTCAATGACAGGTCCACGGAAAAGATAAAAGTGGAACAACCACTGTGAAATGTTTCTGTTTTCGCACACAATATTAGGCCAACAATGGCGGGAATCCGTGGAATAACTCAATAAAACACCGACTGACTTCGGTGTATGCAGCGTGGATAGCAACACACACTAATAGTTGGACTGACGCCAATCTAGTAACCATGACGAAGAGGTGGTAGCATCGCCATCACCAACACCATCGAAGTGTAGTTTCAACGGAAGGAAAGCCATATATGAATGCAGAATATATGTGGGCACAGATATGGAATGGAATCAAAGATTTTTTTTTTATTTTTCAGGAAACTGATTTTGGGTTTACAGCTTTTACTCGTATATATGTGACGCGCAAAATAGAAAGGGACCTAAGGTTAAAAACCAGTTTTGTTCAGGAGAGCCATTTTAAAGTTTAGGTCCCTTTCTATTTGGGCTTAGAATCGTAGACTTCACTTTCATAAAACGCGCATATCTCTGGGCGGGAACACTTTTGGGGCATGGGATCGGTCTCATTCGGTGCTCAGATGTTGTCCACATCAAAAAAAGAAAAGAAAAAAAGAAAATTGATTTTTTTGACCCTTAGGTCCCTTTCTCTATGCGCTGTCATATTATGTCATTAACGGGGAATGTTCAGTTCTACTATTGATATGGGTGTTTTTTTAATGTTGTAACAGTATTTATGCCCCTACTAAGTAATAGTATGGATTGCTATGACCCAATTTTTTTAGGGTTTGGAGATCATTAAACCCTTTACACCACAGCCTAACGCCAAACAGCTTCATTATTCAAGTTGGCCCAAAAGAGACCAACTGATCTAAAACACGAATATTTTTAATATTTTCTTACATTATTCAATTTTTTTCTTTTTGCAGACTATAACTGAACTACAACTGTATCGGATCTTTTTTATTCTGCTCAGCTTAAAACTTTTGGGACGCGTTGAAATCATCGCCATTCTAATAAGTTTAGTTCAACGAAATATTTGCACTGACGCACAACGTGGAAGCCGTTTCACAGAGTGTTGCAAATGATTTTTAGCCAATTGGATATAACCAGATCTACATCGCAACAACATTGGACTCAAAATGTAAGTATCTAGCAACATTCTTATATACACCACTATGTTTATATTATCTGTTCCATTATAAAGCGTTTTCCAATACGGACCGGTCAATGTTGGTTTTTGGTCGCGTTCAATACGAGTACATAATGTAAGTCCTTATAATTTCAGATAATCTTAGTTTAAAATGTCGTTAAGTTTCGTCATGCTCCAATGTAGATTCGCTTTTTAAGTGGCAACAGGTAAAGAAGTTATGTTCGTTTGTGCCGAAGCATATATTCCCTCTATCATGGACTACGTATCAATGTGAAAATTTTGTCAAGGGGGAGTGGCACTGGCCTTTTTTTCTATCAGGGTGTGTTTCTTCTCATACCAACATCATATATTTTATCTACTTTTGTCATATCGTTCTTAGTTCATGAGACATAGCCTCTTAAAGCTCAGGAATCTGTGGGCGGAGCCACGCCCTATGGTCTATTAATACAATTTAATTTATAATAATAGGCTAATTATTGATTTCATTCTGTAAAAGTTTATAACGATCGTTTAATTTCTCTGTGCGTAAATGCGATTTTTTAAAGTGGGCGTGGCACCGCCCAGCTTTGTTCATGGATGTATTTCGATCTATCCCAACATCACATTTACTAGTTTGCTTCTCACTGACAGACAGACGGACATAGCTGGATGATCTTTGCATTTTAAAACCTCTCAGAATACATAAAGCCGGGTCCAACTAAAACGCACGATGTTAATTGTAAATAAAACAAAAAGTTTTCATAGAATAATCTTAAGATTTTCTCTTCTAATAGAAGGATCTACGGCAAGTTAAATGGAATAAAATGAAATAAAATATTGGCAAATGCTCGCCACGTCTTCGGTGGCATATCTCTATCCGATGGTCTATATTTTCAATGACTCGCAGACCAAAAGAAGGTTCAATGTCGTTAAAGTGCCTTTATATTTAAATTTTTTTTTTTTTGAAAAATGTCGAAAAGCTTTTATTATTTATGCCGATATACTGATTGAATTTTGGACGACTCAATTGATAATAATAGTACTTTAGTAAAACATTTTAAGCCAAAAACTTATATTTTCACCCTTATTTACTAATTTCCATTGCAAAAAGGACCAGAAGGACACGCTAAAATTAGAGATGTCGATTTTTTGTCTTCGGTTACCCCTACCGGAAATTTACTGCGCAACATTTTTATAGATTATATAAATTTTCGTAAAAAGTATTTCTTTTTCGATTTAAATTTTTAAAAAAAAGAACAAAAGGGACGCTCCAAGAGATAGGATGTTAAAATGTTTTACGAAAATAATCTCCATACGATTTTGCTTTAGGCATCTCATCACGAAAATTCGCTAAAATGGAGGACTATTTACTAATTTTTAATTGTTTCATATGGTATTCTTCTTAGGAAAAATGAAAAATTCCTCGCTCCATAAAAAAGTGAGACCTGCCGGGACCCTGTCCTTTTAGAGATTTATATAAAAAAAAACCCAGCCCATCAAAAAAATATTGCAGAGTGTTCTCTTTTGCACGCCTGAACCTGAATGCTTTGGTTTAACTTCAACGCATCAGAGCAGCAGCCCTTTCCTGTGGCTCTGTGCTTGAGATGAAGTCACTCAGTAATGCTGGTTTATACTAATGAGAATAACAAAAGGTCAATATTACCGGTAATACTTCCCGGCTCGCCTATATCAGAAACTTTAGGCAAACACGTGGAATTAGTTATAAAATCCATTTATTTTTAGTATTATTCTTTCGTTTTCTCTCGTCCAGACCACTTCTCTGGACTTGATGGACGAATCAAGGATTTATTTCAGAGATCATCTTAAAACTGGTGATCAACCTAGAGGTAGTTTTTCGAAATAAAAAAATACAAAAAATTCAAATCAAGTAAGGACTTTTAAATGTTCATTCAAAAGGCCATTTTAGCCATTTATTTTTTGGATATAATTCTCTTAAATGTTGGCCGTACTACGCCTCAGGGTTTCCAGTTGGGTTGTCAGCATAGACTTTGGACATTACGTAGCCCAAAAGAAAAAAGTCTAAAGGTGTAATATAACACGATCTAAGCGTCCAAGACGTGAAATTAGCTGCTGTTCGAAATGACCTCTCAATAGATCCATTGTTTAAGCAGCTGTATGGCAAATGGCACCGTTCTGTTGAAACCAAGTATCGTAAAGACTACGGTACTTTAATTTCAGGTAGCAAAAAGTCCGATATCATTGCGCGATAGCAAGCACCGATGATTCCACCAGGACGTAACAAACCGTGGTTTTTGCGGTGTAAGTCTTTTCACATTGAAATGGCAAAAAAAACTGAAGTAAAAAATACGACTGAGAGAATCGTGGGGAATCGAATCGAACCTAACAAAAAAATCCTTGAAAATATAAGCAGAGAAAGTAAAAAAACTTGACATTTGGGCGCCTCGAAAATGAGTTTTTTTGATATGTCGCAGTTGAACTTTTCTTTCCTCATGCCAAAATCTATTGAAAAATGGATAAAGTTTAACACAATTCACATGTAATCTGTGAAAAAACCCTATTGAAAAAATACCTCCAGATTGTTCACCTATAAATCTGTTCAAAAAGCCATGCTGCTGCAATCGAAATCAGTAGATCATTTCTGAAATTACCTTCATTCGTAAACAACTTCCTCAAAGTATTTGGCTGTAATGATACCGATAGCTGGACACTATTTCGTTGCGTTTTTTAAATTAACTGAACATGTGCGATTGAATCGTATATGTGTAGTAGGGTGGACCGATTTGTAAGGACCAATGTTTGTTGATATTGTGCCATCGCTTTTGGCATGAGGAAAGAAAAGTTCCACTATGACATATCAAAAAACTAATTTTCGAGACGCCCAATTTTTACGTTTTGACTTTTTCTAAACCTTTATTTTCAAGGTTTGATTCGATTCCCCACGATTCTCGTACTTCGTACTTCTCTCAATGTTGTAATGTATTACATGTGGCAATTTATATTTTTATGTTTTGTATGCCACATTGGAAAGGTAATATTTAAAAAAAACTAAATCAGTTGATTTTTTTTATTGCTTAATCGACCCACCCTAATGTATAGATATGTTAAAACTGTGTAAACATGGAAATATTCTCTCAAAAGTCCAGGGCATTGCTAAATGAAACGGAAATACTTCATATAAAGACCAAAATCAAACAACTGTAACAATTACGGACAGAATGTACCAAATAAAAAATATTCTATCAGAATTTCTTGTTTAATATTTGAACCTCATATCTTCAGTAGTTTAAACTGGGAGGTATTTAAAACTACCTGCAGTTCGGCGAAAAGAAACTATATTCCAGATCAATTCAAGGGATGTCACCACTGTTTTCAACTAAAGTAATCATCGCTTTTCCGTTTATACCATCAATTTTGCAGTGTTCAAAAATTCTGTGTTTTCTGTTCTTGTCAGCTAAAAAAATTGCACGAAAAAACAGCGCAAAAAATGGCAAAAAGTAGATTTTAGTAAGTTTTAGTTTGCTCTATTCACTTTTCATTCGTTATGAACAACTTTTGGCCACCAACCGTGAGCCAGCATGGAAAAGTAATGAAAAATGCTAGAATGGCATTTCCTGGCAAAAATATGACAATTACAAAAGTGGACATAAAGTATCTTTATTACGGACCATTACGTCCATGAGGAGGAGAAAAGTGTCTAATGGACAGAACCAAGATTTGTTTGGAAAAAATGTTGGCAGAGAATTTAGCTTTGAACATTTGTATATTACAGCGATAATATAAGTACTCGTATAGGTAAATAATCTCGTATATGATTACTTAAATATGCAAATATTTTACACGCAGGGAACAGATTCGTTGTCATAGCCGAATTATTGGCCGATCGAATCATTGTAGTTTCTTCTACTGCAGCTATTCCATCAGCACAACCTAACGTTAGTATGTGCTCAGGAATTTTCAGGTAATGCACCGTCAGTTATTAAATATTTTTTTAAAACTAACTTAGAGTTTACTTAAGGGTCAATAAAGAAAAGTGAACTGATTTAGTAATCAAATCAAGATATATATTAATTTGTCCAATTTCAGTATTTGTTTAACTCTTTCGGGTCCGCTGGACATGAAGAGGACAATGCTTTTCCTTTTAAGAGGCAGTTAGAATGCAATTTGCAACAGAAAGTCCTTTCATCTTAACAAATTTTTTTGTAAAAAATGGCAAAAACTAGTTTTTAGTAATTTTAATCTTGCCATTTACTTTTCATTCATTATGAACAACTTTTGCCCGCAAACTGTCAGCCAGCATGAAAAAGTAATGCTTGATTGACAGCTGACTTTTTTTTTGCATGTAAGAATTCTACGCACAGAATAAAAATCAGTTGCAAATAGGTCCGTACTACAAATATTTGGTTGGATGAACATACTTTTTGTTGCAATCACCAACATTCCATGGTATTGGATGGTTACGTGGTTGGACTTACCATAAGATGGTGGCTACAATAACATTACGATTCTTACAGCTTATAAGTCGGTTATACCAACCGAATTCAGTAAAATTGTTGGTAGGCACAGCTGGTGGTTATGACAACCAACCGATAATGAAGTAAACGTAACTTGGGTACCAATAGTTGATGGTACGCTGTTGTAACATTTAACACTGCAAAAAAGTTAACTTTTCCTCAAGAAAAGCTCACCGACATGAACTTTTCTTACATAAAAGCTCACCGATGTGAACCTTTCCTAAAGAACAGCTCACCGATGTGAACTTTTTCTAAAGAAAAGCTCACCGATGTGAACTTTTCCTAAAGAAAAGCTCACCGATGTGAACTTTTCCTAAAGAAAAGCTCACCGATGTGAACTTTTCCTAAAGAAAAGCTCACCGATGTGAACTTTTCCTAAAGAAAAGCTCACCGATGTGAACTTTTCCTAAAGAAAAGCTCACCGATGTGAACTTTTCCTAAAGAAAAGCTCACCGATGTGAACTTTTCCTAAAGAAAAGCTCACCGATGTGAACTTTTCCTTAAGAAAAGCTCACCGATATGAACTTTTCCTAACGAAAAGCTCACCGATGTGAAATTTTCCTAAAGAAAAGCTCACCGTTGTGAACTTTTCCTAAAGAAAAGCTCACTGTTGTGAACTTTTCCTAAAGGAAAGCTCACCGATGTGAACTTTTCCTAAATGAAAGCTCACCTATGTGAACTTTTCCTAAAGAAAAGCTCACCGATGTGAACTTTTCCTAAAGATAAGCTCACCGATGTGAACTTTTCCTAAAGAAAAGCTCACCGATGTGAACTTTTCCTAAAGAAAAGCTCACCGATGTGAACTTTTCCTAAAGAAAAGCTCACCGATGTGAACTTTTCCTAAAGAAAAGCTCACGGATGTGATCTTTTCTTAAAGAAAAGCTTGCCGATGTGATCTTTTCTTAAAGAAAAGCTTGCCGATGTGAATTTTTCCCAAAGAAAAGCTCACCGATGTGAACTTTTCCTTAAGAAAAGCTCACCGATGTGAACTTTTCTTAAAGAAAATATCACCGTTGTGAACCTTTCTTAAAAAAAGCTCACCGATGTGAACTTTTCCTAAAGAAAAGCTCACCGATGTGAACTTTTCTTAAAGAAAAGCTCACCGTTGTAAACTTTTCCTAAAGAAATGCTAAACATTGTGAACTTTTCTCAAATAAAAGCTCACCGTTGCGAACTTTTCTTAATCACAAAGAAAAGCTTTTCTTTTAGTTTTTTTGCTTTTCTCTCTTGGCAACTTTTCTAATCAGCAATTTTACATTAGTCACGTTGTTCGCAGTTGTTGTGAACCCTTTCTGACATTATTATAGTGTTAGCATTGTTAGCATTGTTGAGCTTGTTATTATTGTTTGTGTAATTACAGTTGTTGTTGTAGTTATTGTTATTTGCCAAATGTTGTTGTTGTTGTTTGCGTTGCTTTCTGCTGTTTAGTGGCATCTTATTTGTTATTCCACGCAGAGAGCATAAATATGCACAGACTCGCTCGTCGAAAATCAACAATCATATATGCCGGCTGCTAATATTTGCTTTATGTCCTCCGGGTAGAGGCAGGATGGATAATTATTAAAAATGAAATAATCACATAAACACAAACTCTAACCCACCAACAGAGCGGTAAATATGCCAGGCCTTTGCATAAAAGGGCTTCTTGGAAAAGGCCTTCTTTTTCATTTCTAAAACACCTTAGTTAATGCCTTCCAAAATAAGGCATTCTAGAAGGCCTTCGTTAGCATATAAAAATTGATCCCGCACTCATTCTTAGGGGGGCTTCTTGTAGAAGGCCTGTTAGAAGGCCTTGTACAGAATCCTATGCTAAGTTGTTAATGGCTTTTTGAGATGGCCTAAGAGAAGACCCTTATTAATGGTATGGGGTAAAACAAACGTTTCTTGTTTTCTTGGGAAGGGCATGCTTTCGAGCCTGGTGAGGGACTGACGAAGACGGAAGTTGTACGTTGATGGGCAGTGAAGATATATAAGCCGTTTGTGTGTCAGTTCGTAGTTTATCGTAGTAGAAACTTTAAGATCACAGATTCGAATAAAAACTAAGGGCCAAATTAGAAAAATATTTAAAAAAACCAGTAAAAACGGCACTCGGTGGTTAAGAATTTAATTTACTGGCCAAAAGTCTAATTATTTGTCATCACCGATTTCTTAATTTTAAATGTCATTCAGTAGCAAACATATTAAAACTAAGGCCTCTAAAAAATTGCTGTTAAAGTCTGTTAAAAAAAACACAGTTTTAGCCAGTAAAGGACGATTCTCAACCAGCGTTAAGTTCGTCCTGGCCGAACCAACTTCGCCGTCCCTAAACTACAAAGTGCAACGAAACAGAATGGTCCAGTTTTTGGACCCTCTTGTCCTTTGTACCCAATATTAACCGAAACTTAAAAAAAAAATTAAAAAAGAGGGGCAAATTAAAAAAAAACAAGTAAAAATAGCGTTAGGTTCCGCCAGGCTTAACTATTTAATTCCCCTCTACGCCCCAAGGCCAATAAAGCGCTAGACAAACATGGTCCGGTTTTTGGGCCCTTTTGGCCTATTCTTTCGACCCTAAAATTAAGCAAAACTTCAGAAAAAAATTAAAAAGAGGGGGAAATTAAAAAATAATGTAAAAAGCAATTAAAAATGGTGTTATATTCGGCCAGGCCGAAACATTTAATTCCATTTAGCGCCCCTAAGTTACTAAAGCACAAGGAAAACAAATCTGTACGTTTTTTGGGCCCTTTTGTCCTATGCTTTCGACCCCAAAAATTAACCGAAACTTTAGAAAACAAATTAAAAAAGAGCGACAAATTAAAAAAAAGTAAAAATAGCGTTAAGTTCGGTCAGGCCTAACTACTTAAATCCCCTCTACGCCCCAAGGCTTTAAAGCGCAATACCAACATGGTCCGGTTGTTGGGCCCTTTCGGTCTATCCTTTCAACCATAAAATTAAGCAAAACTTCAGAAAAAAATTAAAAAAGCAATTAAAAATGGTGTTATATTCGGCCAGGCCGAAACATTTAATTCCATTCTGCGCCCTTAAGTTACTAAAGCACAAGGAAAACAAATTTGTACGTTTTTTGGGCCCTTCTTTCGACCATAATATTAACCGAAACTTCAGAAAAAAAATTTAAAAAAAGAGGAGCAAATAAAAAAAATTAGTTCGGCCATGCCTAACCATTTAATACCCCTCTACGCCCCCAAGGCTAATAAAGCGTAAGACAAACATGGTCCGGTTTTTGGGCCCCTAAGCTACTAAGGCGCTAGAGCAAATAATCGTCCTTTATTTGGGCCCTTTTGGCCCATGCTTCCGATTAAAAAGATCGGTTAAGGAAAAAAATAAGTAAAAAAAACAAGTAAAAACGTTTAGTTTGGCCAAGCGGAACCATTTAATCCCCTTTACCGTTCTTATGCTACTGAAGCGCAAGAAGAATAATTGGCCGTTTTTTGGGCCCTTTTGTTCTTTGCGCCCGACCCTAACGTTAGCCAAAACTTTAAAATAAATACATTTTTGGATTCGTTGCAATATTTGCTTGTATTTAAGTACCCTTTTTATTATTATTGAATATTAATCGGCCGAGTTGACCCTAAGGGCCGTTTTTTGGGGCCACTTGAGTACATTTTTTTTGGCAGTCCTTCCAATAGAAGTTAAAGTGGAAGGCCCTGTTCTGCGAACTTAACCTGTTTTTTTTTTTTTAAATAAGACTAGAAGGCAGCAAGCATTATTTGGCGGCTCCCTAAGAAGGCTTCCTAGAAGGCCTTAATAAGACCTTCCTCTTTCCGCTTTGTACACTTACATATATACATTTGCATGTATTTGAATGTACGTGCACATGTATGCGTAGTCACAAGTGTATGTGTAATTGTTGTAAATTAGTTGATATATTATTTTATGAGTGCTTAAGCAGCAATCATTTTGATTGTGTTTTTAATTAAGACAAATACAACGTCCACAAGAGAGAGGGAAAAAATGCTCTATCATCAGGATAAATGAGAAATGTTTTATTATTCCGCCAATGCTAGGGATGGATGTCCTTATTAAGTTAATAAAGTGACCAAATGCTGGTACGAGCAAGCCACTGGCCTCTTCAATGAATAGTCGTTAACTCATTATGATTGTTGTCCTTGAAACATTATTAAACAAAATTATTGAGGATATAACCTCCTTTAAGTCCTTTAAAAGCACAACCCTCATCTTCCAAATATGCCAACGAATTCTTAATCAAATCCAAACAATGCGAAAAAAGCAAAAAAAAAAAAAACAATGACGAAATGCGAACGCCATACAATTTGCCAGAGATCTGAGATCTCTTCAAATATTCAACTCGGTTTGATTGAAAACCAAAACGAAAAATCGAGCAGGAAAAAATTCACTCAATACTTTATTCTTTGTGGCTGTTTAATAATGTTTGTTTATTGGTTTTCATTATTTATATATTTCCGACAATCTCACAATCATTGACATGCCGAAACAGATAGACAGACCGAGAGGGTCGTTCATTGAGTCAGGAGATTGCAGATGGCATGTATTGAATGGTGATTGTCTTAAAACTATCACATCAGTAATTCCGTGACGTTTCGAATAGATAAAATCTTACAAACACCCTATTAAGTCAATATCTGGTACACCCTTTTCTTGTACGCTCAATATGCTAAGATCCAGATGGTCCATGACATAATCTTAAAGTGGAACTTGTATGGCTATAAAAGCTGACCAAAGTCTTTTAATTGGTACTCATAGAGAAAAAATTAGTTGGAAATCAGTTGATTCGGTTGCAAAAGAAGAATTTCGGTTGTTATCACCAAATGTTTATAATCGTAATAGATATTCGGTTCGAAATACCTCAAGATGATTAATACAATCATCGTACGGTACTCACAACTTATTGCTTGGTCATGCCAATGAAACGCGAAAAATGTATTTAGTTGCCACAACTAGTGGTTGTCGAAACCAAAAGTTTTGAAACTTTTTGTTGTCGTAACGCCACCATAGACCAACGACGCGAGATAATTCGCTCATTAAACGTTTCCTTCAACAAATTGATTGTTTCGTTGGCTGTATGGCATGTAGCGCCGTCTTGTTGGAACCAAAGGTCGTTCACTTCAACATCCTCCAATACAGGCACGAAAAAGTCATTAATCATGGCTCTATAGCGTTACCCATTGACTGTTACATTATGGCCGGCTTAACTTTTGAAGAAATATGGACCAATGATTCCCTCTGCCCTTCCGGGCGTTGCTATTTATGTTTCGGGTCCTGACAAAACTATTGTTCCCAGATGCACAAGAGGTTTTGCCCAGAGCGAATGAGTTCGCAAATAGGGTTTTCTCGATGCGGCGTGCTAGGGCGAGTTTGGCAGTATAGAGTAGAGGTTGATTGTTGGTTTAGGATTTCGGTGGTTGTGGGTGACCAGTCCCATGTTGTATGGAACAAAAACTGGGAGTAGCCTTTTGGTTACGAGGACTGACCGGAGACTTAAATCTGGTACCACGGGTAGTCAGGAGCATCCAGAACTTGTTCTGGCCTGACTATATGGTGCGGCCCCTCGGGGAGTATCGTGGTGGCTGTGGTTTATACCCAAATAGCGGGGAGAACTTCGGTTCGATGTGGAGTTGCATTGCGACCGGGTGCTGTGACCCATAGAACAGTGGAGGCTTAGATAGTCCTCGACCCCTAACCAAGAGGGAAGTTATGACCCATAACTGTCATGCTTCGAATTGGTACCGGCGGAATCAATCCAATGGGGCGTTGACCGTCGCATTGTTACGGCCCCAGTGTGATGGCACACCGTGGTTCAGGCCATTTCGGCGATAATCACGTTAAATCCGACATCTTCTGTTCCCAGATGCAAACTCCATTGGAAACATTGACATTATTTAGCATAACTACACTCAGAACGTTTTGTCATTTGAGGCGAATTGTTTTTTTTTGACAGCGTGTTGAAAAATTCATCTCAGTCAAAAAAATGGAATTATCCCTTGAACATTTCGAGACAAGAGTTTTTAAATAAACTTGCTTGGACTTTTGGCGATGAAGCACCAAGAAAACCACTGTTATTCGCTGGTATCAAGTGTTCAGTCTCGGACGCCGTTCGCTCCAGAATGGACGTCCAACTTCGGTCACATTGCCAGAAACCATCGATGCTGTGCATGAACTGAGTAAGCAAGACCGACATGTGACATACCGTTAGAGTGAGGCAACCTTGGGCATTACTATGACCAGTATCAATGACATATTGCATGTTAATTTGGCCGTCATAATGTCATAGGTGAGGAATCATGGATCTCATCATCAAGAAAAATCATCATCTCATCATATCGAAAAAAACGCAATCATTTGCTTTGAAGGGCTTCTTCACGAACAACTTTCGTTGGATTTGGTTCGTCTTCGAAGACCCACACGGTCGATTGCTGTTTTGTTTCGGGCTCATACGCATAGATCCCTGATTCGTCACCTGTGACGATCTTATAAACGTCTTTTGATGCACCGCAATTGTATTTTTTCAAAATTTCTTTGCACCAATCGACACGATTCTTTCATTTAGCGATTGTCAAATTGTGCGGGATTCAACGAGAACAAACCTTTTTTCACGGCCAGGTGTTCATACAGTATCGAATGTATGCTGGTGGAAGATGTGCCCAAGGATGCCTCTAGCTCATGGTATGTCACATGACGATCTCGCATAATCAGTTAACGCTCGGCGCCGTTTTTGGGCGACCTTCAACTTTGAGCGAGCGTCGGCCGCGATTGAATTCATTAAACCAGTTTGGTGCTTTATCGCCAAACAAAGAATAAAGTTCATCGATACACTCATGTCGTAATAATCCACGTCGAAAGTTTAAACGAAAATGTTCACGATATATTCCATTTTTTTTGCCAAATTGATTTTTTCAAGTCTCTGTAAACAACACAAATGATGGTCGAACGTCAAAACGTTCTAAGTAAGTTTATGCTAAAAAATGTCAAACTTTCCAAATTAAATGTGAGATGGCGCCAGGCAACACTTAGTGTTGCCTAGGCCAGAAATATATATAGCAACCCTCGTAGATTGTAAATAACAGAATGTCACAAAAACAAAAAAGTTCTTTTTTTGGTCATCACGATGTCGCATCAGTAAAATTTCTTACTAGTTGGGGACTGAGGGGTCCAATTTGCTGCTGGTAACTTGCAGCAGTGCCATGCCATGAATGGAAATATCATGTAAATCAAGTCAAAACCCAAGACCGTACTTTTTAAATCCTCCACCATGGTACTGTTATTAATATTGTAGAAATAACAATTATCTTGCTTATGATCCTTATGGTCCTTAAGTCCAATCCCAAAAACTTAAGTTTCCTGTAGAAAATATTTGAAAAAGTCATATCAAAAATGACAGATTTTACGTTTTACCAAACTCATCATACGATCCTGTTAAATATACCCAATTGTACATGCAAACACACACACTCTCACACACACCCACAAAATCCTTTGGTTTCATACACCAGCAATATTTAATTTGGCGTATAGAGGAAGAAAGGAAAACGTCAACCAGAAACGGAGAAAAACAATAAATACATTTTTATGTACATAATTCAGACCATTATTTCCATGTACTCATACGTATGGATGTATGTATGTATGTATGTGTGTGTGTGTGTGTATCATGGATTCCACAAAATAAATACGCAGACAATCACGACGTATCTTAGGGATGTCAATGGCGACAGGACACAGTAAAAATCGAAAGTCATTTTTCAAAATAGTCACTACACGTAGAAAAAAGTATGGTTTGGATAACAATACTCGAAGAGCATCATACTATTATTGGGTATATGGTTGTGGTCCAACAATATTATGCTCCCCACAACAAAAGTATGATTCACATACAAACATACCATGATCGTCACAACCATACTATGATCGTCACGACCACACTATGATCCTTACAACAATAGTATTATTCACACATTACCATACCAGGATTCACACTCAACCATTCTATGATCATTACAACCATATTAAAATCCTCACAACCATAGTATGTTTTACATATAACGATAGTGTGATCCTTACCACAATAATTTTTTCTCTCCAAATCGTCATTCCTAAGTATGTTTGCCGCTTGTACGTACAGACACTGAAGCATGTACGAGTGTACGCGTGTTTGGCTACTCGGTCCTTAAACATATGCAGGCTTTTCAACAGTTGCTTGTAAGCAAATATTCATAAACGAATAAATATTTGAAGAAAAACACACAACACATAAGAAATACGTTAAGCAAAAAGAAAGACACGAAGAAAAAAGATGAAGAACAAAAAAAAAATAAACTGTCAGTTAAACGTTTATTGCTGCTAATATCGCAGATAGAAAAGCATCTACAGTGATCGGCAGTGAAATTAGAAAAAGTCATAATTTCGTCCTTTAAACTTTTGTCATTTAACTTGTAAGAGTTTGGCGTATGTTTACACGCAGCTCCTCCACGCTCTGGAAGTGTGCACGACTAACACGCTAGTAAACCCAGCTTTATCCCCGGGAAAGAACATCTTCTAATTTTTATTGGCGGGCTTTTTCACCTTGTAAATACCAGCGACTTTGCGAGTAAGCGATTTATCTCTAAGCCATGTAAAAACTTTTAACGGTAGGACACGGTCAGGGAGAATGAGAATTAAATGTCTGACTGTAATCTGACTGATTATAGAAAAGTCCCTCCTTGTTCCTTAATGGGATATTGTGGGACTAAAGTGAAAAAGTTACACGCGCCTTGGAACTGGCAAAAAGTCCCACATGATTATGAAGTCAGTCTAAGGTCTTTAGGGTTGTGGGATTGGGATTTTACGGCGTGTTAAAACCCAAAGTGGTTAAAAGTTGCATAACGTCACAATGCACTTTTATACAATAGGGACTGTTAACCTCTGTTGGGTGCCTGGACACCGTAATCTTGAAGGAAACGAGGTGGCAGAATAACTGGCACATCCACACTGCAGAAGCCCTTATCTCTGCCCTTAACGGCAGCCTACCATGGACTAGGTGGGACCGACAAATGTAAGGTGGCTAGTGCTCTGTGACCTTGATTGGATAGGAACCGAAACACTACTATAGGTAATAAGAAAAGTAATGCTTAACAAAACAGTGAGATCGAGCTGTCCTGAAGGGACATTATAATGTTGGAAATATACTTATCACAGGAAAAAGGAGTAGTGGCATACCGCCGCCTGTGTAAGGTAAGGAGGAGGCAGTGTATCACGTTTTATGCACGCACAGAAAACAGATTTGTTGCCACAACCAAATTTTTGGCCAACCGAATGTTGGTGGTTGTTTGTACTATCCATGAATTCCATCGCTACAACCGGATGTTAATTTTGCACACGGTTTGTACAGTTTCGTCTCGCTAACCCTAACTACGAGGGCGGTTGGGAAAGTTCTTAGCCTATCAATGAAAAAGAATAGTTAGTTTTTCAAAAATATTTTTATTTTTCAATATAATCTCCTGAAACTTCAATACACTTAGTCCAACGCTTATCTAGCAATTCTATCCCTTGATTAAAATAGTTTTCCTCAAGGTCTTCAAAATAGTGGTTTACTACTGTAATTGCATCTTCATTTGAGGTAAAACGCTTGCCAGCAAGGATTTTTTTTAGATTTGGGAACAGGTAAAAGTCGCTGGGAGCTAAATCAGGAGAATAGGGTGGGTGGTCAAGCAACTCGTACTTTAATTCGTTGATTTAAGCCAACGCTGGTGCGTTGTCTTGATGAAAAATTATTTTTTTGTGTTGATCTAAAAGGTTGCAATAGTACTCTGAATTTATTGTTTTACCCTTTTGCAGATAGTCAATCAATAAAATACCTTTGAAGTTCCAAAAAACCGTTGCCATAACCTTACCAGCCGATTGAATTGTTTTTGCCTTCTTTGGGGCACTTCCTCCAGCTTCAGTCCATTGTTTGGATTGTTCTTTTGTCTCTGGAGTATAGTGGTGGATCCATGTCTCATCAACAGTTATGAAACGACGCTTAAAATCCATTTTATTTCGCTGAAAACGATCCAAACAAGCTTGAGAAATGTTCATTCTTATGCGTTTTTGGTCGACTGTTAACAAGTGCGGCACCCATCTTGCAGAAAGCTTTTTCATCTGTAGTTCTTCATGCAAAATTAAATGGACTCGATCATTTGAGATGCCCATGATATAAGCTATTTCACGCACTTTTATTCGTCGATCATTTAATACCATATCATGCACTTTGGCTACAATTTCTGTTGTTGCTGTTTTGGGACGTCCACTACGTGGTTCATCTGCAATGCTTGTACGACCACGTTTAAATTCAGCAACCCAATTTTTTACTGTTGCATATGAAGGAGCACTTTCACCTAACACATTCACCATATCATTATGAATTTCTTGTCCCGATAAACCTTTTTTATGTAAATATTTAATGACACCACGCATTTCTAATTTTTCCATTGTAAAAAAATCGCCGATGCGTCTTTTGTGAACACCTGTTTCTATATGAAGGAGTTGCCAGATCGAAACAAAATTTAACATGTGTTCATAGCAGAGATGGAAGTTTCCAAAACACTTAACTTTTTTCTGTTTATACCGCGCTTTTTGTGCTCGGCGAAGAAGTTTCCGAACCGCCCTCGTAATTAGGATAATTATTGGAATTGAATTTGTACAAGTAGTGGTTATTGTTATAGATTTTTGGCTTGAAGTACTCTTCAATTTCGGTTGTCATTGCCACGAGCATTTGTTAAGTGGACCAACTGACAGTTAAACTTTTTGTATATTCGGGTTTCTGACCTAAATTGTAAGGTTTTTTTTTAGTTTTTATACTTAACTATTTAGAAATCTTGATTTTGTAAATAAAGCAGTTATTTTAAAAACTTGGTTTATACTTTCGAATCTATTTAAGTGAAATGATTTTGTTCATCACTTTAGTATAGTGAATTCAAAAATTAACGTTTGGTTTAAAGTATCAGAAGCAGTTTAAAAAGAAAGCTGATATTTTATTAAAATACCAAAGAAAGTTAGATCTTTAAACCTTAATATTTACTTTTAATAAAAGGTAGTGTAACATAAAAGACCTTTAATAAAGGCTTTAAGTCTTGGCTAAGGATATGTGATACGAAATATATTCCTCCATATGGGTCATATTTTGTATTTTAGAGTTTTAGTATTTTAAACCGTCTCGCAATGGGTTAAGGGCTCAGTTAAACAAATACTGATTTAAATGCATGTTCCGATAGGCTTTCCAATAATACCCATATTGCCCTAACCTGATACAAATTGAAAGAAAGTATAACAATTTTTATTGTCTAGCTTTGGATTCGTAACTCAGGGCAAAAAAAAAATTGTGTGTTGTTTTTCAATATTGGGGAGGAGGTCTACTTATGGTGAAATTGTCTAACTCAAGAAGAAATCAAATCAGAATAAAACCACTTTTTATACCCTCCACCATACAATGGAGGGTATATTAGTTTTGTCATTCTGTCTGTAACACCTTGAAATAATCATCGGAGACCCAACAAAGTATATATATTCTTCGATCTAGCCATGTTGTCCGTCTGCCCGTCTGTTGAAAACAAGATAGAGCCTGCATGAAAACAGCTAGGGAGCTGAAATTTGGCACAAACATGTGTAGTTAACCTAGCATGATTGGTATTGAAAATGGTGTTGGTGTTGGAGACCCTCAACCGACACTACTTCTTAAAAATTAGCTTTTTATTTGGAAATATCCGTCCAGTTTCTTGCGCAAAATCACTGAAATTTTGCAAATAATAATCTCTATATAGGCGCTATCATCTATGTAAAAATGGTTTAGATTGGGCCACCATTTCTTGTACCTCCCATACAAACGGCCTTATGGGCCTTGAGAAATAACATGACTAAAACTCATCACAAACTTGACCTATCGAAATGAAATTTTACACATCAAGATTTCTATATACAACACACTTCTACGCTGAATTCGGTTGAGATCGGAAAAGTCCTACGGGTACCTCCCACACTAACGGTCTCGTGGGCCTTGAAAAATAATATGACAATAACTCACCACACACTTGACCTATCGAGACGAAATTTTCGGCATAAAGATTAATATATAGAACAGACTTTTGCGCTAAATTTGGCTTAGATCGGAAAGGCCCTACTGGTACCTCCCACACAAAAACGGTCTCATGGGTCTTGAAAAATAATATGACAATAACTCACTACAAACTTGGCCAATCGAGATGAAATTTTCTACATAAAGATTTTTTATATAGAACACACCTCTGCGCCAAATTCTGTTGAGATCGGAAAAAACCTACTAGTACCTCCCACACAAACGGTCTCATGGGCTTTGAGAAACAATATGACGATAACTCACCACAAGCTTGACCTATCGAAATGAAATTTTGCACATAAAGATTTCTATATAAAGGGTGTCCAAAGAAGAGCGCAATTTTTAAATTTTAAATAAAACACAGATATTTAAGAAAAAATCGTGAAATTTTATTATATCGTAAAGTAGACAGAATGAGGTTATGTATGGAACAATATATCGTGCAGATGGCCGCCGCGGCTTTGCTGGCATGCACGCGATCTTTTAATGAAATTTTCAATGACCGTTTTGCATCAATGCTGCGGTATTTCATTAAACCATCGACTTCAAAAAACCCCAATGAAAAAAATCTAATGGTGTTAAATCGCACGATCTAGACGGCCAATTCTGATCTCCAAAACGCGAAATAACACGACCGGGAAATGACTGATGCAGCAATTGAATTGTTTCTCTGGCTGTATGACATGTGGCGCCGTCTTGTTGGAACCACATGCCCTCCACATTCATTTCTTCAATTCTAGGCAAGAAAAAACTGGTTATCATTTCACGATACCAAACACCATTGACTGTTTGCGCTTGACCTGCCTCATTTTCATAAAAAAAGGTCCAATGATTCCTCCAGCCCAAAAACCACACTACACAGTGACACGTTGAGGATGCATTTGCTTCTCGTGAATCACTTTTCCGCACCCCAAATGTGACAATTCTGCCTATTGACGAAGCCATCAAGATGAAAATGGGCCTCGTCACTGAAGATGATTTTATCGGCAAAATCAGCATTTTCATGTTGTCTCAATTTCACAATGAGAATGCGTTGTTCATTCGTGTAGCGCTCCATTTTTACTAACCTCGTACCTTCTACTAACAAACAATAACAATTGTTCAAATGTCAAACAATGACACTTCGAATGTTGCCAGATTTAAAAATTGCGTTCTTCTTGGGACACCCTTCCGCACCTTCCGCACACTTCCGCACCAAATTTGGTTTTATTTGGGAATCTGGTGGAGGGTATCCAAAGTTCGGCACAGCAACATTTTTTACTTGTTTTTGTTCGAGTTCAGTTAGTTTATTTGAAGGTAATAAAGAAATATTTAAAGCCTTATGAAATGTAGTCCAAAGATGACTTATAAAATTACACCAATCTGAGCTAATTTATTCGACAAAATTGGGGCCTTTTCATCGAAAATGCTACGAAACGGCCACAAATGTGCATCAACCCTGGCAGCAGCCACTTGACGGTTGCCATTACTTCCACTTAACGGAAAAAATCATAAAAGTCCAAATAAAATTTTTCATCACTCAATATCTTTTTTTTTTTATTTGGTAAAAGCATTATTCAAAAACTAAATTGCAGATTAATTTTGCGCCACCTTGTACATGGGTGACGGCTTGTCGGTTAAGGCAGTTGTTCGTGGTAACGACAACCGAATTCAAAGAGTACCTATAACCAATAGTCGATAAGAACAAGCAATACATGAACAAATTAAGTTCCAATGATCGTCTTAATTAGTTAGGGTTGCCCTTACTTTGTCGTTTTAACCGTTTACTGTAAATTGCCGTGTAGCCAACCAACATTCGGTTGTAGCGTTGGAGTAAATGAATTATACGTGCAACCGTCCATGGTAAAAACAACCTTACAAACGAACTGATAACCCTCTCCAATTCTTTAGCGGCATACTGTACACTTCAGCCATTTCCTGCTGTAAACGCTGCAAATGTGTAGAACACGTCTAAGCGAAAGTGAACGTGAGTACAAATGTTTGTGTATTTTTTGCACACATATGCAGGCACAAACAGAAATTACAATAATTTCGTTTTCATCATTTTATTACAATCAGTGTGCGGAGTGGAGAAATGAATTTAAACTCTTTAAGGACTTTAAAGACTTTGAGGGCACACGAGGACACATGCAAGCGATTTCAAGTGTATTTGTTGGTACACTTACACTCATATTTACACATACTCACGTACCTTTATTTGTATTTCCGGTAAATGTTTCCTTGTGTGCTTTTGTGTGTGTGGGTGGGCTCTCTTTTCCATGTGGCCAAAAGTATCTAAATAATCATAAATATTCAATTTTGGTGGCTAGTAGCATTTCCCCGACAGGCGTAGGGCTCTGGCAAGGTTACTGGTGTTGCTTTACCTGGCTTTTTTCATTCCGATATAATTTATGGCCTATGTTTATTATGTGTGCTGGGTTGGGTGTAGGCAAAGGAATAATCAAACTTCAAAAAGAAAGTTTGCAACGTACAGCAACAAACATTAGGTAAGTTGGACTTTAAGATTTCTTATAAATCTTGTGAGTCTTTCGTCCAGGAAGTCTTGAAGCCAGGGAATTAAAGTACCACCACCAGTCGCTGAACTACCTAGACTACCACAAACACATTGCATTGTGGTGGTCGTGCAAGCTTTTCCTTGATTATATTTGAAAACAATCAGGGCAAAGCAAAAAAAACTACACAGGATTCATTATGTTCCCTTACATCCTTTGGTGCCCCAGAGCTTTCCCTTCTGGCCACACTGGCTGCAAGGCCCAGCTAAAAAAAGTAAGCATTTTCCACCGAGGTCTCACAGCACTTAGACGTTCCCAAGTCCAATCAAAAGTAATGGCGAGCGAAAGGTTGGCAACTGGTCACTAGCCACTGGCAACAGAACCAGGAAATAAAGAACAAATTCAATAAATTGTAGTTGCACAAAAGTACTTAGCCTAAAATGATAGAGTAGACATTGGGATTTCTGTGGAAAACAGAAGTTGTCTGTGGTCATGTTTGCGCACTTTGATGTACACACAGAGAAAACATCAGTTGGAACTAGGTCTGAACAACAAAAATTCGGTTGATTAAACACACTTTCGGTGGCAATCACCAACTTTTCATTGTCTTGACGGTTACATAAATCGACATACCAAAGGATGTGAAGAAAACTCGCAGCCAATAAAATGTTGATACCAACCAAACTAAGTGAAACTATTGGTTGCCACCACTGGTGGTTATGACAACCAATCAATTAGGAAGCAATAATTGGTAGTGACAACAGATACGGTTTTTGTAATAACCAACCCCAGTTAAGTTCACTGTTGCAACTTTTTATTGTTTATCCCAACAACAGAATATAGTCCCTATAATAATTAATCGGTTCTAGTCACTACAAAATCGTATTCTAAGGCGAAAACGCATTTAGTTATACAAAAAAAAAGATAGAAATCAAATAGAAGTTAGTATTAAATCATTATTTGAAATATTTTAGAATTTCAATAATTTTTTCCCAAATAGGATTTTAAGAGTGAAGAAATATTCTTTTAAAATTTGACCGAAATTCTGTATTGAAACTTATAGATTATGCAGTTGAACCGAATATATAAAATTTAACCATTTGTTGGTCCCGTAAACAATTGTTTCTGGTTATGACAATAGAATTCAAAGAGCCATTAAAACTATCAATCTATAGCCACGAATTCATGTACAGAATCAGTTCCAATAATAATCTTTATTAGATGGGGTTACCCTTAGTTTGTGTTTGCAACCGATAATGTTAGTTCCCTCTATTGAAAATAGCCATGTACACAGTAAACATTCGGTTGTAGCGATGGAATACCTGGATAGAACGTAAAACCACCAACATTCGGTTGGCGAAAAATTCGGTTGTGGCAACAAATCTGTTCTCTGTGTGTAGGATAAGGGTTGGCTACCTAGTAAGCGTACTCTGAAAAAAAACAAGTAAAAATGAAGTTAACTTTGGCCAGGCCGAACCTTATATGTGACGCGCAAAATAGAAAGGGACCTAAGGTTAAAAACCAGTTTTGTTCAGGAGAGCCATTTTAAAGATTAGGTAACCTTCTATTTGCGCTTAGAATCGTCGACTTCACTTTCATAAAACGCGCATATCTCTAGGAGGGAACACTTTTGGGGCATGGGATCGGTCTCATTCGATGCTCAGATATTGTCCACTAGGGTGGAGTGAAAACATGCTTTTTTTATAATTTGAAAAAGTTAACCTCGGAAAGAGATGTAGTCTGGGGTCCTAAAGAGGGGAAAAATAAAGAAAAAAATTAAAAAAAAATTTTAGGGGTCGCGCCACTCCCTAGAAATCTGGAAATTATCGCTATTTTGGCGTTGATTTTAGAAAAATCCTAAAAATTAACGACTTAACTTATTCGAAATTTAAAAGTTTGAGCTTGTTCAGTGCCCAAACAAAAGTATTTGAGGCAAATATGAGGATAATCGACTAATATTTGTAGCTTTGGTGGCGATTTCATTGTTCAGTCAATTTTCTGAAGAAGGGACGATTTGACTTATTTTACTTTTTGAAATTTTTGAACAATGAGAAAATTTTTTTTAAATTTTTTCATGCCCTTATTTCATTGTTTACGCTATTGCAAACATTTATTGACATAAAACTTTTTAGGATTTTTCTAAAATCAACGCCAAAATAGCGATAATTTCCAAATTTCTAGGGAGTGGCGCGACCCCTAAAATTTTTTTTAAATTTTTTCTTTATTTTTCCCCTCATTAGGACCCCAGACTACATCTCTTTCCGAGGTTAACTTTTTTTTTTTTGAATTTCACTCCACCCTATTGTCCACATCAAAAAAATAAAAAAAATAAAATTGATTTTTTTGACCCTTAGGTCCCTTTCTCTATGCGCTGTCCCATATACACTTCAAAGTCCATAAGCTGCTAAAGCGAAAAAAACGTTTCCGTATTTGGGTTCTTTGGTCCCTTATCTCAGCCAAAACTTTAAAATTGCTCTTTTTTGGAGTCGCAGCAAATTTTTTTTTAGATTTGAGTACCCATATGTCTATAAAGACTATTAATCGCCCGTTTTGGTTATGCGGGACGTTTTTTGGGCCACATGAGCCAAAAAGTCCATCAACTTCTACAGCTCTTTTTGAAGTATTTAGTGCTATACAACTGACAGTACCAGCAAATACTCAAAAAAGTTTTCTTGCTTTAGCGAGGTACCTTTAATCCTTACAAGGAAAACTATTTTACATTAAACCCCCTAGATTAATTCCAATCGTGGACCGATTTGGATTATATACGCCAAAAAAAAGTATTCCAATATACTTGGACATAAATTATAAACTAAAACAAATTCGTATGAAGTCAAATAAAAAGTATTTTTGCAGCTCGGCTAAATTAAGGTGACGAATCCGTTGTCTGAAAATCTAAACTATTTAACATGGAAATATATATTGGTTCCTTTAATTCCATTAAGGTGCATAGGGCCTCCACCATAGCTAAACATGTAGGTACCAGAAGCAATCAGAATTTTTACATAAATTCAAACAAGACCTAGTTTTTAAGCTCGGGGTAAATTTGAATTTGAAGCCAGATTAAAGAACCTATTTGAAAATGGCTTTTCTGCACATCCAGAAGAGAAGTATATAATAATGTGTCAGCCTTGCCAGACTTTTTCTATTTTATTTTTAAATAAAAACCAAACCTCTATTCGAAGCAATTAATTTTATTGCATTCATATAGTCTGAAAATGTTGACAATTACTTCATTTCTGATAGAGAAAATACATTCAATTTGAACCTAATTTGCTAAAAACGAAATGTCGGTTAAAAACGAAACTGTAGGTTTATTTAAACTCGTTTTTTTAAATCTCCTCCATTTCGGTCTATTTCTATCTGTAACCCCGGTTTTTTGGACACTCGAATCGTGGGCCATTAAATCTTAAAAAATAATTACTGCAAGAATGTTGTCGATGCCTTGTTTGACGAAAAGTACGCCACCTAATGAATGGATGGTTACAAAGGACATCCTATTGTCATGGACGGCACTCCGTGCAATGAAGCACTTCAAATAATCATCAAAGTTATATGTCGGGGATCAATCTAGAGATGTTTTTTCAAAACACAAAAATTCAACTCAAGCGTGGAATCTTTACTATTCATTCGAAAGCACATTTTATGCCATTTATTTTTTTGCATATAATTTTCTTTAAATGTTGGCCAAAACTACGTCTCAGGATGTTCATTCTGAGTGTCCAATTTTGGTTGACTCGTTCGAGAATATTGACTGGTATGCCATTAATAACATGCGTAATGTTTTTAACGGCATACGTAAAGTTCAAAGTCGTTGCTAGATCATCAGCATAGACTTTGAACTTTACACAGCCCCAAAGGAAAAGGACTAAAGGTGTGATATCACATGATCTAGGCGGCTTAGATTACCGGTCCAAAACGTGAAATTAGCTGCTTTCCGAAATGACCTCTCAATAGATCCATTGTTTGAGCAGCTGTATGGCAAGTGGCACCGTCCTGGTAAAACCTAATGTTGTCAAGATTACGGCCTACAATTTCAGGTAGCTTAAAGATCGATATCATGGCGCGATAGCGAGCACCATTCACGGTTACGTTCCGGCCATCATTCACCAGCCCATAAAACGCACCAAACCGTGGTTTTCGCGGCGTAAGTCTTTCCATGGTGAAATGGCACAAACGGCCGTTGTGCCAGAGAACATTGATGCCGTGCGTGAACTGATAATGCAAGATCGTCATGTGACATACCCTGAGATAGAGGCATCCTTGGACATTTCTTCCACCAGCATATATTCGATATTGCATGAAAACCTGGCCGTTAAAAAAGGTTTGTTCTCGTTGGGTCTCGCACAATTATACAACCGCTCTAAAAAAGGCTCTTGTCGATTGGTGCAAAGAAATTTTAAAAAAATAAGATCGCGGTGCTTCAAAAGACGTTTATAAGATCGTCGCAGGTGACGAATCATGGATCTATGCGTATGAGTCCGAAACAAAAAAGTCAAATCCAACGAAAGTTGTTCGTGGAAGAAGCACTTCGAAGCAAATGGTCGCCTGTTTCTTCGGCCAAACTGGTCCTGTGGCGACTGTTCCGCTTTAGCAATGTAGGACGGTATATTCTGAGTGGTACACCACAATTTGTTTGCCTGAAGTCTTTGGAGAAATTCGAAAAACGAACAACAGAAGACGAATTAGTTTGCAAAATGACTTTGCGAGCTCTCACACATCGGCTCGAACCAGCGCATTTTTGGCCGGCCAAAACGTCGAATTGATCGGTCATCCGCCGTACAGCCCTGACTTGGCACCCAATGACTTCTTTTTATTCCCGCACATCAAGAGAAAAATGCGTGGTCAACGTGTTTCATCGCCCGAGGCCTCTGTTGAAGCGTTCAAAAATCATGTTTTGGAGTTGGCTCAATCAGAGTGGAAAAAGTTCTTCGAAAATTGATTTGAGCGCATGCAAAAGTGTATAAATCATGCTGGAGAATACTTTGAAAAACAATAAAACCATTTTTGATGATAAGTATTCGCATTTTCATTATTAGGCCTGAAATATATATAGGAGCCCCCGTATACCCGAAAATGTCGAAAAAATCCACGATGTATTAGTGTTGGCTGATCAAGAGTTAAAGTGCGTGAGTTGTTGATGCCATACGCATTTCATATGGCAGTAAGGTTTCGATTTAACATGATCAGTTGGGTTTAAGAAAGCTGTCTGCAAGTTGATTGATTGCTCTCAATTGACTATAGACGTAATCGTGTGATAACTTCAAAGGATTGTTTGAAGTTGTTTAACCGCAACTATATTTTTTTTTGCCAAAAATACTGTGTTTTATTCGAAAAGTCACGGAATAATTGAAATGCGCTTGTCAGAATTGAATCGTGCACAGATCAATGATTTTAGAGAGTAACCCCCTGTTCCTTAATGGGATGTTGTTGGACTTAAGTTTGCAAGTAAGCCGGAAAATGTTAATGTTTATGGTAAGAACATATTACGAGCTGACTCTTATTACTTTTAAAAGTGATAGGAAAGTTGGGCTTTTATACTGCGCTTTATTTAATAACCATAAATATTTTCCACCTCTTATGGTACAATATAATCTTTTAAATAAGTCGATTTTTAGTTTTTTTTAATTAAAAGTCATTTCCCTTAAAGAAACCATAAAATGGATTTCCGAGTTACAGTTCATTTAAAAGAGCTAAAACCGGAGTTGTGTCTCTAAAATGAAGTTGCGACACTCGCCTGATAAATTTACCTTACTGCGATTAGATTTTAAATTGAATAGATGATTTGATAGGTAATGTTTTCGATAAGCTTAACATTCTATGTTATGCACAGATATTTACTCTCTTATTCTCACTTCTCTACCAGTAAAGAGAACATAGAACACAGTACACTCTACTCTCTGTGTTGGTTTTGTCTCTCTCGCTCTGAAGCTGACCCCACACACAAAGATACTATTGAGCAGGCCCCCCACAACAAGAGTGAATTCGCCGCAATGGTTCGGGTAACCTGTTGTTGTTAATGCTGGCACACATGCACCTACACACACACGTTTAGCGACACGAAAACGACTGGAGAACGAAAACAAGCGAAACACAATAAAACAATAAAAACGCCCCAATGAACAGACACACGAATGCCAATATGAGCGGAGACACACACGTACATTTGCAAGCACACTCTGGCTCACAATCAGGCACACACACGCTCACACACAATAGCTTTAAGTTGATTTTTCCTTCGCAGCCAGAATAACAACGCACACTTGTGCACACATACAGTCGGGCAAAAATGATAGACTACAAAACACTTACACACACACACACAGACTCGCATACGCCTTTACAGTGAAAGCCCAAACCAGACAAAACCAAAAACGACTTGGGATTATGGTTGGTTGGGGAGAAGTCGCTGTACATTCACGAATTCTTCGACAGTTCAGTTGATAACGAAACTTCAACGCGAACGGTTGTCGCAGACGGATGAAAACGACGACTTAACGTTTCTGGCCAAGCCACTTTTTCTAACAAAAAAAAAAAAAAATAAAGCAAAAAAAACCCAAAATTAAAAGGCTGACAAAAGTTAAAAGAAACATCAACAACAAATCTGTAAATCCAAAGTGCAAATAACAGCAGAAGAAGTAGAGGAAGAGGATGTGCGGCAACACAAAAGAGAAATCTTTATAATCCCAAAATTGTAAGCTTTTGTTTAAATCCAAGTTGATGATGCTGGTACTGCCACCGGTGGTGTGTTGATAAGCACCTAAAAGAAAAGGAAAGAAATTACCATTAAAAAAAGAGAAAATAAAAGAAAAGGTATTAAAACGAAATATTTGATGCAAGAAATCATCAAAAAAACGAAAAGAAAAAAAATTACTCATACGTCAAGGTGTGCGTTAAAAGTGTGTTGGTGCGATAAGAGGTGCGAAACGAAGTCAATTAAAAATCACTTATACGCCGTGTTTTTGTTGGAACCGCCATTCGTGGGACAAAAGGAAAGGAAGCAAAGCCCTGCTAATGAAAGAAATTTACTTGCCAATGTACGGCGTGTGTTTTCTCGGATAAAACGCTTAAAATGTGTTCAAATTTAAGCTGAACGCAACTTCCGCTGGAAGTTATTGTGTTTTGTTTTGCGTGTTTTTTTTCGTTTCTTAATCAAAATGAACATTAATCTTATTAAGTGCATGGTTTGAGTCAGTTAGGGGCTTTAATGGAATCCAGGCGCATCATTTGCCAAATGATTTTTATTCAGCAAAGAAACGTGCTATAATTTGATATAAGATTAGAAAATGAGCCTGGGAAATCATCGTTAATCGTAATAGCAGCATTTTATCTTCTTGGCTCAAAGGGTTTTTTGTGCTGAGTTTCAAATGATATAAAAAGAGTTGGTTATGTGATATACGATCGACTTGTATGGATTATAAAAACCCTTTTCACAAGTTTTGAGAATAATAATTGGTCTTCACGGCTTTGTTAACAAAAGTCTATAGTCCATGATTGATTGGGAAACTCGTTTAAGAGATGGCCAGGGCTATCTATAACTTATTATAGCAGAAAAATAAATATGAATTTTCGTTTGCCAACAACTATTAAAAATCTAGGTAAAATGTAAAGTTTTTAGACAAAAAAAGAGTAATTTATGAAAAATACTATTAGCGAGTGACAAGCGATTACTCGTAAGCTCGAAGACTTTGAACACTCTTTGGTCAAAACTTATTAAATGTTGTTCTGCTCTGAGTTCTTGTTCTCAAATTCTTGAGCAAACACATTTCGTGTTTTGTGATGAATTTTATATCCTACGCCACACTGTGATACTGGGCATTTAGACTTAGAGCTGATGTTTGCAAAATCTTAAAGGAATAGAGTTAGGCCCTATTTTAAGTATCGACTTAGAATCACTATCGGCTTCCACAGAGCGATGTCCGTCCGCCTGTCTGGCCATCTATCGTTGTTATCAAAATACCGATCTTAATTATGATTAAGATCGGTATTTTGATGAAACTTGGTATATTGTTCAAGCTTGAGCCAAGGACATAACCTATTGAATTTAGTTCACATCCGTCCATATACAGGGTTTTCCATTTAGGACATAACAATTTTATATAGTATAAATAAAACACAGAATATATAAGATATAGAGTTCAAATTCATTCCAGGTGTAGTGCAAATGCTATGTTGAAAGAATGATATTCGATTTCGGTCATGTGACCAACACGATTCCGTGTACAGCGATATATTCTTTGGACCCAATTTTCCACCACTTTTACACAAATTTCGACCGAAATATTTCGCGTTGGATGTTGTCTTTGACCTCGTCTAAAGTTGTTGGATTTTTGGCATAGACCAGTGAATTGATGTGGCCCCTTACAATAAAATCAAATAGAGTTAACTCGCAAAAACGAGGTGGTCATTCCATTGGACCATTTCTCGAGATAATACGTTCACTGAATTAACCTTTCAGTACATCGATTGTAATGTGCCGTCGTCTTGTTGAAACCACATATTAACAATCTCAAGCTCATCAAATTCTATTAAAAAAAATTTTTTAACATGGCACGATAGCGCTCTACTTTGACGGTAACATAAAAATTGTTTTCATCACCAAAAAAAAGCCCAATTACACCTTCGGCATGAAAACCACACCACACAGTATTTTTTTGCGTATGCAATTGCATCTCTTGAAGCACATGTGGGTTTGTTGCTGTCCACTAACGCATATTTTGTTCATTGACAAAACCACTGAGCCAGAAATGATTCATCACCGAAGATGATTTTACGATAAAATTCTGGATTTGAAACTTTGCCAGAGCCCAATCGGAGAAGTTTCGGCGTCTCAAATGATCAAATGGCTTTAGTTCTTGAAACAGTTTGATATTAAAGGACAAGATCTTTTTGCAAAATACGCCACAGTGTGATTTGAGAGATGCCCAATTCCTAAAAACGACGTAAAATCGACTGATTTGTCTCATTTTGAACGGATACACTAACGGCGGCGAGTATTTCGTCGCTTACGGAATATCTTTGGCACCGGAACATCCAAAAGTAAAAATTTTGATTTTGATTTTGACTATGGCAGGCACAGCCTGTCGGGTCGGGTCGAGTGGGACGATTATAACGGCCGAAAATTGGAGTAAGCGCTCCTAAAGTTGCGACCGCCTACTCAGAATTTCGGTAGTAATTTTTAATAATTTCCAAAAGTTTGCTCGTAACTTAACTTTACCCTAATGAAAATGTTGACTTTGACACTGACACTGAAAGATCATTAAAAATGTTTGAGGGTGCGTTGACATAAAGATACGAAATTGTTTTGCCCCTACTGGAAACCCTTTACATAGGCTTTCCCGATTTTGGAAACAATAGTTCTAAAAGCCACATATTACATGCGATTTCGAACAAATTTCGCACAGAGCACTTAGAGTGACCAACATCCATCTGTGGTGCAATTTGTCCATATCGGACAATTTTCTCTTCCGATTTGAGGTCCTGTAGCTCTAGAAGCCACACATTATACACAAACATGCCTAAAACTTTCATGGTTTATTATGAGCGACCATTAAAATACTATGGTGAAACTGGGCCACATAGTGCCACATTTTCGTATAGCCTCCACACAAAGTTGCTTCCCGATTTCAGAACCTACAGCTTTAAAAGCAGCATATTTCATTCGATTTCGACAAAATTCGGCAAAAAGCGTTACTAGCCAAAACATATTTCTGTTGTAGTTCAACGAAATCGGTCCTTGTTTTCGAATACCTCTTACACAATGGTCCCTTCTGATTAAAGGTCCTGCAGCTCTAGAAATTATACAAATTATATATGATCACGCCCAGAACGTACATGGTACGTTATGAGCGACCATTAATTAACTGTGGTGAAACTGGAACATATACGCCCACAATTTCATAAAGCCGCCATACAAACGTCCTTCTCGATTTCAAAACCAACCGATCTAAAAGTCACAAATTCCACCCGATTTTGAACAAACTTCGCACAGAGCACTTCGATTGTCCAACACCCAACTGGGGTGAATTTTGTACATATCAGTTCATGTTTTCGAATAGCTTCCATACAGGAGTAACCTTCGAATTAAGGTCATGCAGCTCTAGAAGCCACCAATTAAAACCCGATCACGACCGAAATTTTATCCGAGCGATCATTAATTAACTCATCCACATTTTCGTATAGCCCCCATACAAGGATCCTTCCCGATTTCGGAATCTGCAGCTTTAGAAGACGCATTTCGGTGGGCATACTAGTATTTCTTAATGTTTTCCATAATGAGAAGTTGGTTGAAGCTGTCGGAGTTAAACTTGCAATGGAACTAGTGCGCTTTGCAACTTTTTAGTAGCGTCAGTCAGTCTTAGTCGGGCCGCTGGTGATCTGTTTCGCTGCCATTCGCGACGGAACCTCCTTTTTTCACTTACAAGGTGCTCTATTTCCCAGTTAGTGTATGTACGAGGGCGGTTCGGAAAGTTCTTAGCCTATCAATGAAAGAGAATAGTTAGATTTTCAAAAATATTTTTATTTTTCAATATAATCTCCTGAAACTTCAATACACTTAGTCCAACGCTTATCTAGCAATTCTATCCCTTGATTAAAATAGTTTTCCTCAAGGTCTTCAAAATAGTGATTTACAACTGTAATTGCATCTTCATTTGAGGTAAAACGCTTGCCAGCAAGGAATTTTTTTAGATTTGGGAACAGGTAAAAGTCACTGGGAGCTAAATCAGGAGAATAAGGTGGGTGGTCAAGCAACTCGTACTTTAATTCGTTGATTTTAGCCATTGTTAAAACACTCTTGTGCGCTGGTGCGTTGTCTTGATGAAAAATTATTTTTTTGTGTTGTAAGCCAGGACGTTTTTCTCGAATTTGTACATTTAATTGATCTAAGGGGTTGCAATAGTTCTCTGAATTTATTGTTTTACCCTTTTGCAGATAGTCAATCAATAAAATACCTTTGAAGTCCCAAAAAACCGTTGCCATAACCTTACCAGCCGATTGAATTGTTTTTGCCTTCTTTGGGGCACTTCCTCCAGCTTCAGTCCATTGTTTGGATTGTTCTTTTGTCTCTGGAGTATAGTGGTGGATCCATGTCTCATCAACAGTTATGAAACGACGCTTAAAATCCATTTTATTTCGCTGAAAACGATCCAAACAAGCTTGAGAAATGTTCATTCTTATGCGTTTTTGGTCGACTGTTAACAAGTCCGGCACCCATCTTTCAGAAAGCTTTTTCATCTGTAGTTCTTCATGCAAAATTAAATGGACTCGATCATTTGAGATGCCCATGATATTAGCTATTTCACGCACTTTTATTCGTCGATCATTTAATACCATATCATGCACTTTGGCTACAATTTCTGTTGTTGTTGCTGTTTTTGGACGTCCACTACGTGGTTCATCTTCAATGCTTGTACGACCACGTTTAAATTCAGCAACCCAATTTTTTACTGTTGCATATGAAGGAGCACTTTCACCTAACACATTCACCATATCATTATGAATTTCTTGTCCCGATAAACCTTTTTTATGTAAATATTCAATGACACCACGCATTTCTAATTTTTCCATTGTAAAAAAATCGCGGATGCGTCTTTTGTGAACACCTGTTTCTATATGAAGGAGTTGCCAGATCGAAACAAAATTTAACATGTGTTCATAGCAGAGATGGAAGTTTCCAAAACACTTAACTTTTTTCTGTTTATATCGCGCTTTTTGTGCTACGCTAAGAAGTTTCCGAACCGCCCTCGTATTTAAACTATTTGTCGCATTTATTTGTCTGTGTGTAGAGTGAATGGCTGCCTGTTCCAAGATCACGTTCAAGTTGGATACGTTGTTATCGATCTCTCCCGCGTTAGAATTTAGATAATTCGAATCTAAATGACTGCTAATATACCTGCTAATGTAACCAGTTAGTTGTGTATGAAGTAAGCTTTAGGGGCTCGTCTACAAGTACTGTCTTCTTGTGAAGAAGAAATATAACTGGCGAGTGGTCTGACGATAAGTCAGGGCAGGAACTAGCAGATAAGTTAGATTTACTAACTCCTCGTATTATACCGAAGTCTATTCAGTCAGGCTTTTTGTTAATATCAGAAGGCCAATATGTAGGATGACTGGGCGATATAAAGTCCAATTTGTTTTGACGTTGCATTAGGCATTGATACAGCTGGTTTTCCCAAGGGTTTGCTTGCATTAAATATGATTACAATACATGACAGATAGTTTAGCTTATTAACGAAACTTTTAATTGAAAATTAATTGGTGAAAAAATTGGCATACCAATTTTTTGGTTGAAATTTAAGGGTTGCCTTTTTTCTGTTTACCATCCACAAAAATCCTATAACTCAGGAAATTTTCGTCGGATTATCAAAAGATATACCTCATTTACATCGTTTATAATTTTGTGCAAAAATTACTCTCCCGTTAATCCAGAATTGGGATACAATTTGCAGTTAAAATCAAAATTGTTCGACAAAAAAAAACAACAAATTTTGATTTTTTTTTGGTTGTAACATCTAAAATTTTTATTCGATTTTTATAAATTGAAATTTACATAAAAGGTGTTTTTCTTACCAAATAGTATTGCTAGTATTTCTAGGTGAGTCCGATAAGAATTACCCAAGTTAAAGTCAAATTAATGAAAAAGGTCAGAAAAAATAATTTTCACAAGATCTCGAAAACTATACGTGATGAGGCAAAAACGGACATTTAATACGGATTCGGGAGATAATTTTACATTTGGCTTACAAGGGCTGCTATACATATTTCTGGCCTAATAATGAAAATGCGTATATTTATCATCAAAAATGGTTTTATTGTTTTTCAAAGTATTCTCCAGCATCATTTATACACTTTTGCATGCGCTCAAACCAATTACCGAAGCACTTTTTCCACCCCGATTGAGACACCTCCAAAACATGATTTTTGAACGCTTCAACAGCATCTTCTGGCGACGAAAATCGATGACCACGCATTTTTTTCTTGATGTGCAGGAATAAAAAAAATCATTAGGTGCCAAGCCAGGCGTGTACGGCGGATGACCCATCAATTCAACGTTTTCGCCGGTCAGAAAAGCGCTGGTTTGAGCCGATGTGTAAGAGCTCGCATTGTCATGGTGCACAATGATTCGTCTTCTCTTGTTCGTTTTTCGAATTTCTCTGAAGACTTCAGGCAAACAAATTGTGGTGTATCACTCAGAATTGACCGTCCTACGTTGCTCAAGCGGAACAGTCGCCATCTGATCAGTTTTGCCGAAGAAACAGGCGACCATTTGCTTCGAGGTGCTTATTCTACGAACAACTTTCGTTGGACTTGGTTCGTCTTCGAAGACCCACACGGTCGATTGCTGTTTTGTTTTGGGCTGTTACGCATAGATACATGATTCGTCACCTGTGACGATCTTAAAAACGTCTTTTAAAGCACTGCGATCGTATTTTTTCAAAATTTCTTTGCACTAATCGAAACGAGCCTTTTTTTTGAGCGATTGTCAAATTGTGCGGGATCCAACGAGAACAAACCGCGATCGTATTTTTTCAAAATTTCTTTGCACCAATCGAAACGACACTTTTTTTAAACGATTGTCAAACTGTGCGGGATCCAACGAGAACAAACTTTTTTACAGCCAGGTGTTCATGCAATATCGAATGTATGCTGGTGGAAGAAATGCCCAAGGATGCCTCTATCTCACGGTATGTCACAGGACGATCTTGCATTATCAGTTCACGCACGGCATCAATGCTCTCTGGCACAACGGCCGTTTTTGGACAACCTTCACGACCCTTGTCTTTGAGCGAGCGTCGGTCACGATTGAATTCATTAAACCAGTTTTTCACAGTGCTACAGGATGGTGCTTCATCGCCATATAAAGATTTAAGTTCATCGATGCACTCTTGTGATAATCCACGTCGAAAGTTCTGAAAAATTAACGCACGAAAATATTCACGAGTTACTCGTAATTCCATTTTTTTGCCTAATTGAGTTTTTCAAGTCACTGTAAACAACACAAATGATGGTCGTACGTCAAAACGTTCTGAGTACGTTTATGCTAAAAAATTCAAACTTTCCAATGAATATGTCAGAAGAGAAATATATATGGCAACCCTCGTATAATGACATAATAATATACTACGAGGGCGTTTCGGAAAGTTCTTAGCCTATCAATGTAAGAGAATGGCTAGTTTTTCAAAAATATTTTTATTTTTCAATATAATCTCTTGAAGCTTCAATACACTTAGTCCAACGCTTATCTAGCAATTCTATCCCTTGATTAAAATAGTTTTCCTCAAGGTCTTCAAAATAGTGGTTTACAACTGTAATTGCATCTTCATTTGAGGTAAAACGCTTGCCAGCAAGGAATTTTTTTAGATTTGGGAACAGATAAAAGTAACTAGGAGCTAAATCAGGAGAATAAGGTGGGTGGTCAAGCAACTCGTACTTTAATTCGTTGATTTTAGCCATTGTTAAAACACTCTTGTGCGCTGGTGCGTTGTCTTGATGAAAAATTATTTTTTTGTGTTGTAAGCCAGGACGTTTTTCTCGAATTTGTACATTTAATTGATCTAAGGGGTTGCAATAGTTCTCTGAATTTATTGTTTTACCCTTTTGCAGATAGTCAATCAATAAAATACCTTTGAAGTCCCAAACAACCGTTGCCATAACCTTGCCAGCCGATTGAATTGTTTTTGCCTTCTTTGGGGCACTTCCTCCAGCTTCAGTCCATTGTTTGGATTGTTCTTTTGTCTCTGGAGTATAGTGGTGGATCCATGTCTCATCAACAGTTATGAAACGACGCTTAAAATCCATTTTATTTCGCTGAAAACGTTCCAAACAAGCTTGAGAAATGTTCATTCTTATACGTTTTCGGTCGACTGTTAACAAGTCCGGCACCCATCTTGCAGAAAGCTTTTTCATCTGTAGTTCTTCATGCAAAATTAAATGGACTCGATCATTTGAGATGCTTATGATATTAGCTATTTCACGCACTTTTATTCGTCGATCATTTAATACCATATCATGCACTTTGGCTACAATTTCTGTTGTTGTTGCTGTTTTTGGACGTCCACTACGTGGTTCATCTTCTTCAATGCTTGTACGACCACGTTTAAATTCAGCAACCCAATTTTTTACTGTTGCATATGAAGGAGCATTTTCACCTAACACATTCAACATATCATTATGAATTCCTTGTCCCGATAAACCTTTTTTATGTAAATATTTAATGACACCACGCATTTCTAATTTTTCCATTGTAAAAAAATCGCGGATGCGTCTTTTGTGAACACCTGTTTCTATATGAAGGAGTTGCCAGATCGAAACAAAATTGAACATGTGTTCATAGCTGAGATGGAAGTTTCCAAAACACTTAAGTTTTTTCTGTTTATACCGCGCTTTTTGTGCTAGGCTAAGAAGTTTCCGAACCGCCCTCGTACACTTTGTCTTTTAAATATAGGGTGTTTTTTATTGGGGTATAGAACTTTAAGTTGGCATCACTTTTTTAACTGGCGGCCATTTTGTCAGCTGTCAAGTGATTAATATTTAGTTTGGTTTGCCATTTCATCATGAACAGGTTGACAAAAGAACAACGCTTGCAAATCGTGCAAATTTATTTCGAAAGTAATGGTTCAGTTCGCGAAGTTCACCGCAAGCTCCGTCCATTTTATGGTCGACATAATCGTCCATCAGAGCAATTAATTCGGTTAACCATGGATCGGTTAACATGGACCATTGGATTATTTTCTTTGGGGATATGTGAAGTCGCTCGTCTACGCCAACAAACCAGAAACACGTTAGGGGACTTGGAAGCCAACATTCGTGGCGTTATTGCCAACATACGGCTCCATATGCTCGAAAAAGTGGTTGAAAATTGGACCTGTAGAATTGGCTTTATTCGAGCCAGCCGCGGCGGCCACATGCCCGAAATCATATTTAAACATTAATGGCATAAAATTATCCTTCCAATAAAGCCAAATTGATGGACATTAAAACGATTTTCTTGTGTTTTATTGCAATTCGAAGTTCTATACCTCAATAAAAAACACCCTTTATAACCATAAAAAAAAATCGGGCGCAGTTAAATCTGGTGAACGAGGAGGCCAAGGGAAATCTGAATTTTTTTAAATTATGCGTTCACCAAAAATTTCACGCACCATGTGCATAGTTTGCCTAGCCGTATGCGTAGTGGCTCCATCTTGTTGCACAATTTGAACTCTGTATGGATACATCTTTAGATCCAACTTTAAGCTTCTCTGTAATGTTGTTTTGGGTATACACAATTGGGCGGAACGACGACGATGGATCATTTGCAACACTCTGCTGCACAGCTTCCACGTTCTTTTCAGTACGAATATTTCGATGTGCAGCTCTTCCTGGACGGTCGGCAACTGAACCCAGTTCCTCAAAACGGCGAACTTAACTTGTAATCATGGAGGATGTGGGCGCTGATCTTATGTTAAAAAAACGGCGATAATTTTGCTGCCTCAGAACAATTGATCGTTGAGAAGAATAATAAAAATCGACAATTTTTAATGCCTTGTTGTGGATTGGACGCATTCATTTTAAATTTCCAAGAGTTCAGTTATAATCTGCAAAAAGAAAAAAAAATAGGTTAAAAAATAAAAAAAGTTATTTGTGTTTCGCATCAGCTGGTCTTATTTGGGCCACCCGTTATTAGAAATAAAAATTCTTGCTTATCTGGTCACTTGGTACTAATTTAAAAATTCATTATGCTCGATTATCATTTTTTTCCATTCCCAACTTATTAAACCACCCACGGATGACATTGACTTCAGAAACATAATTTTACTTTCTTTGGGGACAGTTTCATTGTCTTTCCATTACTTGCCGGGCACTACTAGAGTCCCCTGTGTACAGCCTTCTTTGGATAGGCATGTACACAAGAAGCACTTGACAGTGATTTGATTTGTGTTTCATTTTTCTGGCTTTCTTTCTTGCGTTTTTTTTTGAAGGGAGTTCATTTATGTATAAGTACGTGTGGTATATACCTTTAAATGCATATACATATACTTAGGTATGTTTGTATATACTATGTATGTACATTAGGGCGTACCTCAAAAAAAAAAGTTCGCCGTACACCTCGAATATGAAGTATTATTGAAAGGTAGTTTCAAAAAAAAATTTTTAATTTTTTAATGCTTTTACATTTTTCTATATAACTTCTGCATTTATAAACGGATTTTAAAGTGTGATACATCGATGTTTTTGTCTCGACGAGGCCGATTTTTTTGTCTTTGAAGTCATTGAGCTCAAGCACCCCCTTCTGGTACTTACCCATCATATCTCAGTTGCTACTACCCTAATGTACCACTCTAATATCAGAAAATTAAAGCTCGAGCGGGGTGCTTGAGCTGAATGACTTCAAAGACAAAAAAATCGGCTTCGTCGAGACAAAAACATCGATGTATCACACTTTAAAGTCCGTTTATAAATGCAGAAGTTATATAGAAAAATGTAAAAGCGCGACCCCTACGTTCGGCATAAAAAAATAAAAAAATTTTTTTTGAAACTACCTTTCAATAATACTTCATATTCGAAGGTGTACGGCGAACTTTTTTTTTCTACTTGTAACCTGGTACGCTCTAATGTACATACTTATATATGTATCATTCTTAATATATCATTTCGGTTGGGCTTGAAACATTAACTAAAGACCACATGGTACGTGCTCAAGTGGCTTTTTAAGTATAATCGTGTTAAATTATGTTGGGCCCTATTACGTACGAGCAGCGGCGCTGCGAACAATAAAAGAAAAGGAAACAGACAATAAAATGTCAGAGACTATGGAAAAACAAAAAACCTCGTTGTCGCACTTGGGATACTCGTAGCTCGCCTTGTATCTGCATTTGTATCGGAGTCCGTATCTGTATCTTTATTACTGTATCTGTATGTTTAACTTAAAGCCACAGCCAAGCACTTTCAACGACAAAATAATTGTTGTAATACTACCTTGCCTCCCTCCTCCTTATATTCTCTCTTTAGGGCCCTTGGAAAATCACAGCAGCGGAGTCCACTCATTCAGTCGGTCTGGCGTAGTCAAGTTCTGTGCGGGATAAATGCAAACCACGACAATGAACCACTAAAGTTCAAGTTGAATCTTAAAGATACTTCGAGTGTGTGTCTGTGTGTGCGCTGATACTCTGGGCATTTGTGCACCATGGTCCATGGACTTTAATTAATGGCCGGGCAACGTAGCAAGCTCACATTTCACCAAAAACGCCAAACAGTAGAGACAAACAAACAACCAACAGACCAACAAAACAAGATAAACACATCCGTGAGTGCTTAAATTAATAAATAACGAACTCTCCGTCTCCTACAATTAGACTCTGTCTGAGTTGGCTTTTGGCCATAAAGGCAGCAGACCTTTCGTAAACGAGTTTAATTAAGTGGACTTCCCCAACGGATGCTGCTAGCCAACCCAGCTGCTCTGAAGGACCACCTCATCTACAAAAAAGCACCTCTTTTCATTCGTTGAACACTTCGATGGACAAGTAAGTTGTATTGCATTGTTTTCACTTAATCTTTAATCGAAATCTTTGAAGACATCTTGTCTTGCATACACTTCCCTCTTATCGCTTGCCTTTAAATCTGTAATTGCTTAACAGCAAACACAGACAATCGAGGGAAAACTTTAATCAGAATTTTCTATTAAAAGCCAATTTGTATGAATTACACGAAAAGTTCGAGTACATTTTTGAAATATTCAATTAAAATGTGAATTCTTTAAACCCCCAAAACAAAACTTGTTGTCCGCCAACCCTGAAAAAGGAATGAGTTTCCACTCCAGTACTTCCAGTAAGGGGTTGGGTCCCCTTTAAAGACAAGCTTCTAAAGTACCATTACCTCCTTTAATGAGCTTCAACTAATCATGGCCTTGAGATAAGCCAATTACATGAAGTTACGTATTTGTTGGGAAAACTTTAACGATCTTAGGAAAAAGTTAACTAGAAAAGGATAATTGAGAGCATAGTGTTAAAGGATACCAAATTCCTTTTAGTTAGAGGAGGAAGAACATGTAAAGGCTTTGCCGTAACACTCATATTAACAAATACGAGGGCGACCGCAAAAGTAACTGGCCTATCATAAAAAGAACCGTTTTTGGAATTATTATTATTTTTTTTTCAACATAATCTCCTTCCAACTCAATACACTTCATCAAACGTTTTTCAAGTTTTTTAATTCCATCCGAAAAATAAGATTTTCAAGACCTTCAAAATATGCCTCAGTTTCAGCAATAACCTCGCTATTGGACGAACATTTTTTGCCACCGAGAATTTTTTTAAATTTGGAAACAAGAAGTAATCAGAAGGAGCTAAATCTGGACTATATGGTGGATGTGGAGCAATTTCAAATCGTTATTCGGCCAGTTTTTGTTGAGTTAAAAATGCAGTGTGTGAAGGAGCATTATCTTGATGAAAAGAACTTTTTCTAAATGCGGTCGTTTTATCTTGATTTCTTCACTCAACCGATCCAATAATGCACAATAACATTCACTATTTATAGTTTTTCCTTTCTCAAGATAATCAATAAATATTATACCCCTTGCATCCCAAAATACTGTGGCCATTACTTTTCCTGCTGACTTAACAGTTTTCGCCTTCTTGGGACCACTTTTACCAGCTTCTATCCATTGTTTTGACTGTTCTTTGCATTCTGGGATGTAGTGATGGATCCATGTTTCATCAACAGTTATGAATCGGCGCAAGAATTACGCTGATAAATCGCTAAAAGCTCCTCGGAATTGGTCCAACGGACGATTTTTTGGGGCAAAAGTCAAAAACGCGGCACCCCATCTTGCGGATAGCTTTTTCATGTGGAGTTCATCATGTAAAATACTCCGAACTTGTTTTGCGTGTATTTTAACAATATCAGCAAGTTCTCTGAGCTTAATTCGTCTATCTTTAGTCACTTCATTAAATATTTTTCTAATGTTTTCAATAGTAGTAGCAGTTTTCGGTCTTCCAGAGCGTTGTTCATCTTCCGTACTTGAACGACCCATTTTAAATTGTTGAACCCAGTATTTCACGGTGGAGTATGATGGTGCATTATCACCATGAACAGAATCCAATTCATCTTTGATTAATTGTGGCGTATAACCTTTCATATAAAAGTGTTTATTTGCCGCACGAAACTCTTTATTTTCCATTTTTCAAAAATTATAAAACTTGTTTACTTCAATCACCTGTAACAAAGAAAATAATCATTGAATATTTCGGAAATTTTGACAGATGGCTTATATAAGATTAAAAACAAAAGTTGCTAGTAAAACAGAAAATGTGCCAGGCCAGTTAGTTTTGCGGTCGCCCTCGTACGTAGTAGTAGCTGTCTTTTAACAAATTAAGAGAGCATAAATTCAGCCTCAGCTGACTGTGTGTTTGCCCTACCTACAGGGAACGAGTGGGTCACCTGATTTCCCTTTAGTGATTCCAAGAACTATCCTGCAAAATTTAAATACTTGTCGAATAATCCTAGTCATCCATTATGGTTGTCATCTATTTGAAGCGAATTATAGGTGCAGACATTTATGCTACCCGTCAGGGTGTGCGACGCTCAAACTGGAAGTAGGCATGTGCGACTAGGTCGGACCAGAGACTCAAGTCTGGTAACGCGGGAGGTCAGCAGTTCTTAGGACTGTTCCTCTAACCTAACCTGTTTGGGAACGGCCCCTCGAAGAGTTTTGAAGCGGCTGTGGTTTAAAACCTAAATCACAGGTAAAGCTTGGTAAAGGCTTGGTTTCTCAAATAAAATCTACTTGTAACGGGGGATTAATCTAGAGGATTTTTTTTAAATAAAAAATTACATAAATTCAAATTGAACAGGGATTAACCGGCTCAAGACCTCTTGCTGCTATATTTAAATAGAAGACAAGTTTTTAACAAAATGGTAAAGTGACATTGATTTTCGTGGCTAAACACAGCTTTTATCATGATTTCGGGTCCGTGACAACCCTCTTCAGAAAGCTTTGCTGCAATTGCTGAAGGTAAAACCGAACTCTATAAGGCCAGGCTCTCCCCAAACGAATGAGAACTACTGTTGTAAACCCTACTTTTCAAGTTTTCTTCACACTATTGCCCACGAACAACTCACTCTTGCCACCTCTAAAGAGACTCCACATCGAGAGCTATCAAATTCCAAATATATAAATTCAAATTCAAATATCACACGATCTAGGCGGCCAACTCACCTGTTCAAAACGTGAAGTTAGCTGCTCTTCGAAATGACCTCTCTATAGATTCATTGTTTGAGCAGCTGTATGGCAAGTGACACCGTTCTGTTGAAACCAAGTGTCGTCAAGATTAAGGGCTTCAATTTTAGGTATCAAAAAGCCCTATATCAAGTCGCGATAGCGAGCACCATTCACAGTTACGTTCCGGCCATCATCATTTTTGAAAAAATATGCACCGATGATTCCGCCAGCTTATAAACCCCACCAAACTGTGGTTTTTCTCAGGGTACGAGGTTTGCTCTATATATTTCTGGCCTAGACAACACTAGGTGTTGCCTGGCGCCATCTGACATCATTTGTGTTATTTAGAGTGACTTGAAATAATCAATTTGGAAAAATGGAATTAACTCGTGAACATTTTCGTGCGATCATTTTTCACAACTTTCGACGTGGATTATCACGACAAGAGTGCATCGATGAACTTAAATCTTTGTATGGCGTTGAAGCATCATCCTATAGCACTGTGAAAAACTTTTTTAATGAATTCAATCGAGGCCGACGCTCGCTCAAAGACGAAGGTCGTGGAGTACGTCCAAAACCGGCCGTTGTACCAGAGAGCATTGATGCCGAGCGTGAACTGATAATGCAAGATCGTCATGTGGCATACCATGAGAAAGAGGCATACTTGGGCATTTCTTCCACCAGCATACATTCGATATTGCATGAACACCTGGCCCTAAAAAAAGGTTTGTTCTCGTTGGATCCCGCACAATTTGACAATCGCTCAAAAAAAGGCTCGTGTCGATTGGTGCAAAGAAATTTTGAAAAAATACGATCGCAGTGCTTCAAAAGACGTTTATAAGATCGTCACAGGTGACGAATCATGGATCTATGTGTATGAGCCCGAAACAAAACAGTAATCGACCGTGTGAGTCTTCGAAGATGAGCCCAATTCCAACGAAAGTTGTTCGTGGAAGAAGCACTTCAAAGCAAATGGTCGCCTGTTTCTTCGGCAAAACTGGTCATGTGGCGACTGCTCCGCTTCAGCAACGTAGGATGGCCAACTCTGAGTGGTACACCACAATTTTTTTTGCCTGAAGTCTTCGAAGAAATTCAAAAAACAAACAAGAGAAGACGAATCATTGTGCACCATGACAATGCGAGCTCTCACACATGGGCACAAACCAGCGCCTTTTTGGCCGGCCAAAACGTCGAATTGATGGGTCGGTCATCCGCCGTACAGCCCCAATGACTTGGCACCCAATGACTTCTTTTTATTCCCTAGCATCAAGAAAAAATGCATGGTCCACGATTTTCGTCGCCAGAAGAAGCTTTTGAACCGTCCAAAAACCATATTTTGGGGGTGTCGCAATCGGAGTGGAAAAAGTGCTTCGACAATTGGTTTGAGCGCATGCAAAAGTGTATAAATCATGCTGGAGAATACTTTTAAAAACATTAAAACTATTTTTGATGATAAATATTTGCGTTTTCATTATTAGGCTAGAAAAATATATAGAGCAGGCCTCATATAATGGCACCTCTTGAAACTCTTCTTCAACCCAAATGCGGCAATTTGGTATATTGACGTTGCCGTTGAGCCAGAAATGGGCCTCATCACTGAACAAAATTTTGGTCGATAACAGCGGATCTTCTTCGCGCTTTTGAGAGCCCAGACACTAAAAATTTGGAGACGTTGTTACGGTGTCAGTATTTCCATGATGAAATGGCAAACAATATTAAAAATAAAATAAATAAAGCCCATGGGATTTCGAAATAATAACGGCTCCTATGCTCATCACTAGAACCTGAGCAATTAAGTACCCAACTTAAGGGAAATTTTACTTACTAAGTAGGGACATAAATATTGGTACAACATGGAACACAACAATTTCAATAGTAGAATTGAGCATACCCCGTTAATCTCATATGGGTTTTGAAAGCTAACCTCAATAGCGTTAGTCTGTAAAGGAATTTTAAAATGATTTCAACTTTCATCATGGAGTGGTCAGATAATGAGGACCGTATCGCTGTAATAGCGCTTTTCAAGTGTGAAATGAAAAAACCAATATTTTCAAAACGCTCCGGCCACTAGGGATTAGCCGCATGTTCGTCTACCGATGCATTAAACAGTTTGAGGCGACTGGAGATGTAAAAGACCGCCACCGGTCGGGCCGCCCACGCTCTGTTCGAACACCGCATGTCATCAAAGCCGTTAAATCAAGAATTCACAGAAATCCGCTCCGAAAACAGAAAATCATGGCCCGTGAGATGAAAATATCACGCAAAAGTCCATGAGTCGAATCATTAAAACAGACTTGGGACTTGGGGCTTTCAAACGACGTACCGGGCATTTATTGACTGCAGCTTTAAAAAAAATAAGATTGCTAAATGCAAACGTCTTTTGGTGAAGCACGCTGATAACTTGCACAGAAAAATTTTGTTCACCGATGAACAAATTTTTACCGTTCAGGAAAAATTTAATAAGCAAAATGATAGATTGTATGTGCGGCCATCTAAGGAAGCATCTGAACTGATTCCAAGGGTGGAAAAGGGTAATCACCCAGCTTCAGGCATGGTTTTGTGGGGTGTCTCTTACGATGGGGTCACTGACCTGCATTTCTGCGAACATTGAGTCAAAACATCGGCCAAAGTTTGCCAAGAAACCGTTTTTGAAGTTAGACAATTCCCTGTTCCAAACCGAGCCATGACTTTCCAGCAGGATTCTGCGCCTGCCCATAAGGCTTAAACGTCCCAGGCCTGGCTAAGAAACAATTTGCCAGCGTTCATTTCCTTTGAAGAATGACCCTCAGGCAGTCCAGATTTGAATCCATTGGATTACAAATTGTGGACGGTTTTAGAGGACAAGGTTCTTCACAAAAGATGTCCCAACATTGTATCTCTTTAGGCTGCTTTGGTTCGAGCTGTGGCCAATTTTCCAATGGACGAGGTCCGTACAGCTATTGACGATTGGTTAGTGCGACTTAAGGCTTGTGTAGAGGCAAAAGGCGGACATTTCGAATAAGTACATTCTTTTTGGATACAATAGACATCAATAAATATATTACAAAATATTTGGTCCAAAAATATGCAGTATTTTTTATTTTACAGCATAAAACGTGTGTAACAGTATTTATGCCCCTACTAAGTAGATAGACCTAAACCCCTCACCAAGCGGTAGATGAAGCCCATACAGCTGATCCTGACATTGGCTCCTTTATTTTATCTGGAGGAGCGTTGGTACGAGGGCTGCTGTTTATATCTATGGCCTACCAATGAAGATGCGAATATTTATCTTCAAAAATAATTTTATTGTTTTTCAAAGTAAACTCCAGCATGATTTTTACGCTTTTGATGCGCTCAAGCCAATTGTCGAAGCACTTTTTCCACTCCGATTGAGACACCTTCAAAACATGGTTTTTGAACACTTCAGCAGCATCTTCTGGCGATGAAAATCGTTGACCACGCATTTTTTTCTTGATGTGCGGGAATAAAAAGAAGTCATTGGGGGCCAAGTTGGAGCTGTACGTCAGATGACCCATCAATTCGAGGTTTTGGCCGGTCAAAAATGCGCTGGTTTGAGCCTATGTGTGAGAGATCGCATTGTCATAGTGCACAATGATTCGTCTTCTTTTGTTCGTTTTTCGAATTTTTCCGCAGACTTCAAGCAAAAAAATTGTGGTGTACCACCACACTGTACAGAATTGACCTCCTACGTTGCTCAAGCCGAACAGTCGCCACATGACCAGTTTTGCCGAAGAAACAGGCGACCATTTGCTTTGAATTGCTTCTTTCACGAACAACTTTTGTTAGATTTGTCTTGTCTCGAAACCCCCATACGGTCGATTGTTGTTTTGTTTCCTGTTTATATGCATAGATCTATGATTCGTCACCTGTGACAATGTTATACACTGCCTTTGAGCTACCGCAGGTATATGTATTCAACATCTCTTTGCACCAATACGCTGTTTTCAAACAACGGTTATTCAACGGCCCCTTTCTGGCTCAACGGCAACGTCAATAAATAAAATATCCGCATTTGGGCTGCAGAGCAACCAGTAGAGGTTCAAGAGCTGTCATTTTACCCAGAGAAAACAGTAGTTTGGTGCGGTTTAGAAGCTGGTGGAATCATCGGTCCATATTTTTTTTTAAAAATTATGATGACCGGAATGTAACCGTGAATGGTGCTCGCTATCACGCCTTGATATCGGACTTTTTGCTACCTGAAATTGAAGCCCGTAATCTTGAAGGTATTTGGTTTCAACAGAACGGTGCCACTTGCCATACAGCTGTTCAAACAATGGATTTATTGAGAGGTCATTTCGAAAAGCAGCTAGTTTTACGTTTTGGCAGGATCTAGTGATATCACACCTTAGACAATTTTTCATTGGGGTTACGTTAAGTCCAAGGTCTATGCTGACAAACCAGCTACGATTCAGGTTTTGGAAGCCAACATTACGCGTGTCATTAAAGCCATACCGGTCGAAATGCTCGAACGAGTCATCCAAAATTGGACCCTCAGAATGGAATCCCTAAGGCGTAGCGGCCAACTTTTGAAAATGTTGAAAAATGTGTTATTCAAAAAATAAATGCCATAAAATGTCCTTTCGAATGAACAACAAAGATTCCACACTTGATTTGAATTTTTTTCTGTTCTGAAATAATACCTCTAGACCGACCACCCAATATAAATAGCAACCCTTGTAGAAGCCAAAGTCCTGAGGCCCTGGTTATTCAAATAAAAGCAAACTCTATTGCGATCTGAAAGACTGATTTTTATTTTCAATGTTTTGGGCTTGGGGGGCCAAAAATAGTTCTTTTGTAAAGGATGCTTAACTGAAGCTCCATTTCATTATTGAATTATTAAGCAGTAAATTAAATTAATATCCTGAGAGACGAATTTTTATACTTATTAATAATGAAGCCATAACTTAAATATATTTAATATTTTTCTAATTTAATAAATTTATTTCGATGGAAGTGAATCTAAATTAATTTATTAAATTCTAATGTCCCATCGCCCTCTTCATGTTCATTTCATCTGTTTCATCTGGTCCCTTGTAAAGATTTTTCCAAGCAAAGCATATCAAAGCAAAACACGCGGCATATTAAAGGCAAACTGGAAATTTTCCAAGTTTTGTATTTATATTCGAAATCAAATAAAAGACAACCTTTAATGTACCTTTGTGAAATTAAACAGACGCTGAGTTTCGCTAACAACTCCAGCTATTACTAAAAAAATTGCCCAAATGAAAATTGAAATGGCGGTGTCAACAACCTAATATCAATAACCATTAAAGTCTGTCTATGAAAATCTTCTCACAGGACAAAAGAATGCTGGTCGTCCTTATCCCACCACCGCCCAGAAATTTTAATGACCAAAATAAAATGCGTTATATTCTCAAAACGGCAATGGAGGATACTAAAATCATTCTCAATCTAATGCCATTTGATGAATTGGCAAGAAAAAAAAACGTTTGATGGCAGTTGACAAAAATAACGACGTCAACAACGGTAAACAACGGCTTTAATGGTGGCCAAAAACACTGAATGACAGCAGGTGGGTCGGGGAGCGAACACTGGCTGATAACAACGAGTCAGCAACAACTGTCTAATTTGGCTAAAATAACAAAAAACAACAACAGCGCTGGCTTGTCTAAAGTAAGCACAACATTCAGCTGACATCCATCCATCCCACCAAGTGACAGGATTAGGAAAATCGAGATTGCTGCTATCTCCAAAAAAAAAAAATGTACGAGGCCAACCAATGACAGCCACGAAATTTCGTTCAATCTTTTATTTTCTCCTAAGCAGATTTTGTTGCTGTTGTCATGGAGGCGTTGGAAATAGCTGACGGTGATTGACTGTGAAGGAAAAGTGATTTGCCTAAAATGTCCTTTGGGAGAAATATTGAAGATGATTATTAAAAAAAAAAAGAAAAACAACCCAAAGAAAACATGAAAATAATGTTTGCAATATTTCTCAATCTCTTGGCAACCACACTTTAATATCATTCTGGGCAAGGGGACTTTTTCTTTTATCCCCCCTAAAGCTTCTTCAGTTTATGACAAAGGTTTTTCCTTTGTACCAAACTTTTTACTTGCACTCAAAATCTTTTCGAGTCTTAAACTTTCTTAAACTTGATCGATTAAAGCAACGCGTACAACAAATAAGAAGAACAAAAATGGCAAAAACATCTTCATTTAAGTCCCCTCATGATTAGTTTAGGCAAAGTCCGTCCATTACATTATAGAAACCGCATTTTTTAAACTTTTGTTGTCCTTAAGGTTTTGTAGATTTCGGCTGAAATGCTTTAAGTCAGGGTTTCTTAACCGTTTCCTAGCAAGACAAGAGTAACATTTTTGTAGCAACGTTTTCATGACGTAGGTCGGTGGCTACTTTAATATACAGGGTGGAGCGCGGTAATTTGCTTTTTTGCACTGCCGGCTGTGGCGACACTAATGGTCGAAAAGAGTGGAGAGTGTGCGTGGCTGGCCGGAGATTTGTATTCGTCTGCCTTTTAGTTGCCATCATGCATTAGACACGTGCAGAGAGGTCACTTTGTGTTGAAGCGTATTTTTCAAATGTGCACTCGATCATTGCAGTGCAGCGTGCTTTTTGTTTACGATTCGCTGTTCCCCCACGCGGACGTGTTCCTGGACGGCATTCAATTGTTAATTAAGTAACTTCATTGAGAACAGCAGGAAATGTGCCATGTATACGAAGGGGACCTGAGAGAACGATTAGAAAGAACACAACAAAACATCGAGAGAGTTAGAGCAGCAGTACTGCAATCACCGAAACGCTCCGCTCGGAAGCAATCACTTGCTCTTGACATTTTCAGACGTTCTCACCACCGGATTCTTCATGATGAACTGAATTTTCACCCTATAAAATGTGCGTGGCCCAACAATTGTCAGCACGGGCCTCTTGCGAAGACATCCTTGCAACTACTCGTACTTAGTAGGGACATAAATACTGTTACACACGTTTTATGCTGTAAAATGGAAAGTACTGAATGTTTTTGGACCAAATATTTTTTAATATATTTATTGATGTATACTCGTATTGTATCCAAAAAGAATCTACTTATTCGAAATGTCCGCCTTTTGCCTTTACGGACGCCTTAAGTCGCACTGGCCCATCGTCAATAGCTTCACGAACCTCGCCCATTGGAAAATTGGCCACAGCTCGAAACAAAGCAGTCTTAAGAGATCCAATGTTGGGGTATCTTTTGTGACAAACCTTGTCCTCTAAAACCGTCCACAATTTGTAATCCAATGGGCTCAAATCTGGACTGCCTAAGGGCCATTTTTCAGAGGAAATGAACTCTGGCAAATTGTTTCGAAGCCAGGCCTGGGACGTTTAAGCCTTATGGGCCGGCGCAGAATCCTGCTGGAAAGTCAGTGGCTGGTTTTGGAACAGGGAATTGTTAAGAGGCTTCACAACAGCTTCCAAAGCGGTTTCCTGGTGAACTTTGGACGATGTTTTGACTCCTTGTTCGCAGTAATGCAGGTCAGTGACCCCATCGTAAGAGACACTTCACCAAACCATGACTGAAGCTGGGTGATGACCCTTTTCCACCCTTTGGATCAGTTCAGATGCTTCCTTCGATGACCGCGCATACACTATCAGTTTGCTTGTTAAATTTTTCCTGAACGGTAAACATTTTTTCATCGGTGAACAACATTTTTCTGTGCAAGTTATCAGCGTGCTTCACCAAAGAACGTTTGCATTTTTACATCCTATTTTTTTTTAAAGCTGCAGTCAATCAATGTCCGGTACGTCGTTTGAAAGACCCAAGTCCCAAGTCTTTTTTAATGATTCGACTCATGGACTTTTGCGTGATATTCATCTCACGGGCCATGATTTTCTGTTTTCGGAGCGGATTTCTGTGAATTCTTGATTTAACAACGGCTTTAATGACATGCGGTGTTCGAACAGAGCGTGGGCGGCCCGACCGGTGGCGGTCTTTTATATCTTCAGTCTCCTCAAATAGTTGTATGCATCGGTAGACGAACATGCGGCTAATCCCTAGTGGCCGGAGCGTTTTGAAAATATCGCTTTTTTTCATTTCACACTTGAAAAGCGCTATTACAGCGATACGGTTCTCATTATCTGACCGCTCCATGTTGAAAGTTGAAACAATTTTAAAATCCCGTTACAGACTAACGCTATTGAGGTTAGCTTTCAAACGACATTAACGGGGCATGTTCAGTTCTACTATTAAAATGGGTGTGTTCAATGTAGTAACAGTATTTATGTCCCTACTAAGTATAGAAACAGGCTTAACTATTATTGAGCGACATTGCTCAGACTTTATCAGAACTTTCGCCATAGATACCTCTTTATTATTCAAAACAACAACCAATTTATTTTGGTCGCGACCCCGTTTTCCCGAATTACGGCCACGTAAAGCTTGACAATAATTTTTTTTCTACTGATCAGTTAACCTATTGCAAGGTGGTAACATATTAAATATTTTAAATAAGTTGTTATAACCAACAATCTATAACAACAACCAATACATGTACAAATTCAGTTCCAATTATCATCTTAGTCTGTCTAACTTGTTTGCTTCAATCGATACTATCGGTTCCCTCTACTGAAAATTGTTGTGTACCCAATCAACATTCGGTTGTAACGATGGAATACTTGGATAGTACGTGCAACCGCCAACATTCAGTTGGCAAAATATTCAGTTGTGGCCGCATATCTGTTCATTGTGTGTATGTTTTAGAGTACTTCAAGAGCAAACAGTTTTTAGCCTTTGACCAACATATTCTTTTTTCGTTGAGCGGCATGTGGTTTTTTAGATCCAAAGTTTTGTCCTGGATGTTCGGATACTTTGTATGTTGCTACGATACTTCATTTCGAATTGATATACATTACAGAGCACAAATTAACATTCGGCTGCACTGGTGAAATCCTCGAGGCATACTCAATTATTCGGTTGACAAAGAAATTGATTGTGGCAACGAATATGTTCTCTGCATGTATTTTAAAAACTACTCAATCCATTTAAAAAAAAAACGAAATTCTAAAATCCTTTTGAAATCTTTTATAAAATTTCTTTTTGATTGATTACTGACTATAACCGATAAATTATTATAGGAATTATATTCTGAAGTTGGATTAATCAAGCTGTGAACTAAACGGGGTTTGGTTACTACAAAAAACATATCTGTTGGTACCACTAATTGTTAGTATCAAAGTAACATGTACTTCATAATTTGTTGGTGGCATCTAATACTTTTATTGAATTTAGTGGGTGTAACCTATTACTTGGCTGTGAATACCTTTGTATGGTCGTAGATACAATCTTACGGTACACAGTGCTTCGTTCCCATATAAGCATTGGACAAAAATAGAAGGAGTTTTCAGAGCACAATAAAACTTCATTTCTAAATGGATTATGATACGCTGATTTTGAAAATGTTATCGGTTTTTACTCGTGTAACATTCGCGGTTTTCTTGTAAAAAATTTGATGAATTTGAAAAAGAAAACAACAACAAATTTAATTGTCTTTTTGAAATCAAAAATTGAAAATTTATCGAATAAAGAATAGAAACTTTTTTAAAAATACAAAAAATTATTAAAAATGAAAAATATTAAAAAATAGAAACTTTTTTAAAAATTAAAAAAGAATTGGGCAAAGTCGGCGAATATTTTTTTCTCTAAAATTGAGAATTTTTCGAATAAAAAATTCCTCATAGACACTTTTAAAAAATTTCTCATAGACACTTTTTAAAAATGAAAATCTGAAAGAATCGGGCAAAGTCGGCGAAGATTTTGTTTTTTTTTCTAGCAGACGATAATCCAAATAATTTATTGTGCAAAAAAAATTTCACCGAATTTTTTGCTTTTTAGAATCAAAAATTGAGAATTTTTCGAATACAAAATTCATCATACACTTTTTAAAACATTTAAATCTGAAAGAATCGGGCAAAGTCCAAAATAATTTACTGTTCAAAATAATTTCACCGAATTTTTTGCTTTTGATGAATTTCATATCAAAACCTATAAAAAAAGGTACATTTTGAACCCGACCATCTCAGATTTTAATGAAATTTTGCATATAGCTAGATTTTAGGTATAGAAACACAACCTCATTTTTAGAAATTGCATTTTTGAAAATATGTGGGCGTGGCAAGGTATCGAAATATTTGAAAAATTACGGTAATGGGTACTTTTAAGCTGCGATTACTATGGAATGACTCAACCGATTTGAATGATCTTGGTGCCATTAGAAAGGTATATAAGTCAGCTTTCGATAACATACACTGTAAAAATTATATATTACACTGAAAAAAATTTTTTGCCAAAAATAAAAGTTTAAACTTGGAAAACACTTTAAAGATCAAGTTTTTTTTTCCAAAAAAAAATTTTTTTAGATAGGCCTATTAATTATATATAACATATCTAAAAACTAAAATGGGGTTTTTTTTTAAAAATTTTTAAGTAAATACATCTCTTGTTGACTTCCTTATATTTTGATATCTTTGTGTGACAAAAAAGAATAAAGTAGCTATACTTTCAGTGTAATATATAATTTTTACAGTGTATGTTATCGAAAGCTGACTTATATACCTTTCTAATGGCACCAAGATCATTCAAATCGGTTGAGTCATTCCATAGTAATCGCAGCTTAAAAGTACCCATTACCGTCATTTTTCAAATATTTCGATACCTTGCCACGCCCACATATTTTCAAAAATGCAATTTCTAAAAATGAGGTTGTGATTCTATACCTAAAATCTAGCTGTATGCAAAATTTCATTAAAAACTGAGAGGGTCGGGTTCAATGCATATCGGTTTTGATATGAAATTCATCTTTTTTGAAATCAAAAATTGAGAATTTTTCGAAAAAAAATTCATCATAGACACTTTTTAAAAAATGAAAATCAGAAAGAATCGGACAAAATCGGCGAAAATTTCGTTTTTTTCTATTAGACGAAAGTTCAAATAATTTATTGTGCAAAAAAATTTCACCGAATTTTTTTGCTTTTTGGAACCAAAAATTGAGAATTTTTCGAAAAAAAAATTCTTCACACTTTTTAAAAAATGAAAATCAGAAAGAATCGGGCAAAGTCCAAAATAAGTTATTGTGCAAACAAATTTTATTGATTTTTTGCTTTTTGAAACCAAAAATTCAGAATTTTTCGAAAAAAAAATTCCTCATAGACAAATTTTTAAAAAATGAAAATCATAGACTAGACAATCGGACAAAATCGGCGATGGTTTCTTTTTTTCTAATTGACTAAAGTCCAAAATATTTTATTGTGCAAAAAATTCCACGGAACTTATGGCGTTCGGGCAAAGTCCAAAAAAAATTTCCTCATAGACACTTTTTAAAAAATGAAAATCAGAAAAAATCGGCAATGATTTCGTTTTTTTCTAATAGACTAAAGTCCAAACTATTTTATTATTGAAAAATTCCACCGAATTTATGATGTTCGGGCAAAGTCCAAAATAATTTATGGTGCAAAATAATTTCACCGCATTTTTTGCTTTTTGGATTAAAAAATTGAGAATTTTTCGAAAAAAAATATTTATCATAGACACTTTTTAAAAAATGAAAATCAGAAAAAATCGGCAATGATTTCGTTTTTTTTCTAATAGATTAAAGTCCAAACTATTTTATTGTGCAAAAAATTCCACCGAGTTTAAGATGGTTTTAATTTTACCATTAAAATTTTTTCACATATTCATTTAAATATTAAAAAATTTAGTAAAGCTTTTATTTAAAAAATTAAAAAAAAGCTAAATTTTTACCACTCCTTAACTATTCAAAAATAGTAAGCCAACTTGATACCGTCTAAAAATGCGTCTTTGACAAATATTTTTGTTCAACTACTCAGGAACAAAAGTGAAATATTAATTCATTCCGAATACAAATCGCTCAATTTAAATGGCTCTTAAGCCCAAAAGAACTATTTCTATGAAAAATATTTGCGGATTGTTCTTAGTTGGAATCTGAGCTTTAAAATGATACCAACAAATTTAAATTCGAAGTAGGTGCGTTTTCGGATTTTTGTCAATGAAATGGAGCACTGTGCGTTATGTCCAACCATCAGGACCATGAAATGTTGGTGATTGCAACAAAATTCGTGTTTTTCCAACTAACTTTTGTAGTTTGGGCCGATGTTCAACTGATTTACCGATAGGGTCGCTATTTTTGCTGGGGGTTATACAAAATTCAGCTCAGTCGAACATTTGTTAGAAATCGTTTACACATTTTCCAACGCTTTCGCAAAACGTTCACCAGCTGATTTTTTGTACTCGTAGTTTTTGGTCAAAACAGCATCTGTCGCTTTTTAGTCAACAAATAAGAATAAATATTGAAACGTGTCATTGCTGTTATATTTTTTGAAATTACATTTCAACAAATAAACATATCTAAACAAAAGTAAGAAAAATACTTTAACAACAAATGTCTAACGAAACAACTAGGAACATTTCGAACAAAAAATATTGAAAATCCGCCCACATGTGGCAGGCATAAATCTTCTGCCTTCAATAAACACATCCATCGATAGCTGTTGCGTCAAAGCACATTTTAATTGTTCTTGTTCATCACTCTGCAAACCACTTCATAAACGTTCTATAGGGGGGCGGGAGCTCATAAAAATATCAGATTCCCCTGGCTAGTAATAATAATTATACAAAAAGTCGACCAAACAACAGGTAGCATTTAAATTTAATTATGCCACAATAGAAAAATTCATAAACTCTGAAGCCTTAACACTCCCATCGACCCGAATATATAGATTTTTTGAAAAAAAATTTAAATTTGCCTTTTAACAAGTGCAATAAATCTAAACAAGTATGAATTAATTATTCAAATTTAATTGTATTTTTTTTTTAAATTTTTATTCCACTTGCGAACAAGAAGAAAAACAAAAAAACTCAATATTTATGAGTTTATTATTCGCTAGCCTTTAATTTATGGCATGTTTTTTTCTAGCTTCTTTCCTATAGATTTGAGCGGAAGAATGGAAAAAACGAAATAGAACCAGTTTTGGTTTTATATAATGAAACTGAAATTAGTTTTCATATTGCTTACTGCAAACATATTTATGCTTGTGTTAATCATCACTTCTGAGTATTAAAAAAAAAGAGAAATACAAAACTGTTTTTTTCTGTTTTCATTAAATATTTAAATTTGAAAAAGAAACTGCAAGTTTACGTTGTTTCTGCGAATATTTGTTATAAAATGCGAAAAACAAAACATGATAAATTGAAATTTTTTCAGCATAAAAAAATTTCATATTTCTTGCCAACTGTGCCAAATGAAATAAAAGACTTAGGAGCGGGCGGCTGTTGAATAAAGCTCATGCGAGGATCGGGACAGAAGTTCACAGATAAAATTGGCCGGTATAATCTATGGAAAACAATAAGACTATGCAAATTTGTTTTGAAAGGTTAGAAAATCATCTCGATGAGCTTATTGGAAATCCCATAAACTATACACAGGGTGGGCGATTTAACATATTAAATTTAAATCGGCTGTAAACAAAAGTATTGATATATTTTTTTTTTAAATTTCTGGTTTTATTGGAAACGCTGAACTTTGTCATTTAATAACACTACTCAACAAAATGAAAAAAATTTCATGTACTCCGGATGCGATAATTTTTTCTGTGTAGATAACCTTGACATGAGCTCGAAAACGCAATAAAAAAATTTTTTTTCGTTTGGTTTTTGTTTTATTTTTTTTTTTTTAAATTTTAAAAATTTTTTTTTGGTTACCACTAGCCCGATTTAATTGAATTAAATTTTAAAAAATTTAAAATTACAATTCCCTTAATCTGTTTATATATTGTTTTCCTATACAAGCAACAGTTTCCAAGTTAAAAATGAATATATAAAGGAAAAAACTTATTTTTTGCCTAAAGATTTAATTTTTTTTTTTTAAAAAATCCATAAAAAAATCCAAAATGAAAAAAATGTCAAATCTTATTACTTTTACGTAAAGTCACATAACCTATGAGCAAAATGAGACAAAGATCATGAAAATCGATGCACGCGTTTCGCTTTTATTCGCAATTGAGTAAAGGTATGAATTTCAAAAATTTGTCACCCAGCATATATTTTTGTCACCCAACAAATTTTAATTTTTTTTGTAATAAAAAAGAAAAAACCTCACCATAGACAAAGTTGTGCATATGTCGAGCAAATTTTTGAAATTCATACCTTTACTCAATTGCGAATAAAAGCGAAACGCGTGCATCGATTTTCATGATCTTTGTCTCATTTTGCTCATAGGTTATGTGACTTTACGTAAAAGTAATAAGATTTGACATTTTTTTCATTTTGGATTTTTTTTATGGATTTTTTAAAAAAAAAAAATTAAATCTTTAGGCAAAAAATAAGTTTTTTCCTTTATATATTCATTTTTAACTTGGAATCTTTGATCTTTGTCTCATTTTGCTCATAGGTTGTGTGACTTTACGTAAAAGTAATAAGATGTGACATTTTTTTTCATTTTGGATTTTTTATGGATTTATTAAAAAAAAAAAAATTTAAATCTTTAGGCAAAAAATAAGTTTTTTCCTTTATATATTCATTTTTAACTTGGAAACTGTTGCTTGTATAGGAAAACAATATATGAACAGATTAAGGGAATTGTAATTTTAAATTTTTTAAAATTTAATTCAATTAAATCGGGCTAGTGGTTCCCGAGTTATGCCGGACGAAACAAATTAACCAAAAAAAAAAATTTTAAAATTTAAAAAAAAAAAATAAAACAAAAACCAAACGAAAAAAAAAAAATTTATTGCGTTTTTCGAGCTCATGTCAAGGTTATCTACACAGAAAAAATTATCGCATCCCGAGTACATTTTGACTGTTGACTAGTGTAATTATTCATTCATTCAATAATATCCAATACCTCACAGTGAGACTTCCGCCATAATAGAAAAGATTTCCTTAATTCAGATTTATTGCCGTTCCATTCGTTAGTCATGTGAGCGGCAGTGGCAGCATTAAGTCTAAAGTTGCTCCAACTGAAGACAGAAGTGCGGAATCTTCTCAATTGCAGAACAGTGGGTCCCGCCCGTCTTACTCGTTTTTAAATAAATTTTTATAAGGAAACTTGAGTTTGGACCACCCTGTAAATAATACCAATCACGGTGGAACTTCAGTCGTAATAGAAAAATTTTCTTACTGTCGATTTATTGTATTTTTTTTTTTTGAAATTCTTTTTGTATTTCGGAAATTTCGAGATATACGAGGGCGACCACAAAAGTAACTGGCCTAACATAAAAAGAACCGTTTTTTTTTTGGAATTTTTATTATTTATTTTTTAACTTAATCTCCTTCCAACTCAATACACTTTATCAAACGTTTTTTAAAGGTTTTTAATTCCATCCGAAAAATAAGATTTTTCAAGACCTTCAAAATATGCCTCAGTTTCAGCAATAACCTCGCTATTGGACGAAAATTTTTTGCCACCAAGAAATTTTTTTAAATTTGGAAACAAGAAATAATCAGAAAGAGCTAAATCTGGACTATACGAGTATGGTGGATGCGGAGCAATTTCAAATCGTAATTCGGCCAGTTTATGTTGAGTTAAAAATGCAGTGTGTGAAGCAGCATTATCTTGATGAAAAAGAACTTTTTTTTCTAAATGCGGTCGTTTTATCTTGATTTCTTCACTCAACCGATCCAATAATGCACAATAATATTCACTATTTATAGTTTTTCCTTTCTCAAGATAATCAATAAATATTATACCCCTTGCATCCCAAAATACTGTGGCCATTATTTTTCCTGCTGACTTAACAGTTTTCGCCTTTTTGGGACCACTTTTACCAGCTTCTATCCATCCTTGTTTTGACTGTTCTTTGCATTCTGGGATGTAGTGATGGATCCATGTTTCGTTTCATCAACAGTTATGAATCGGCGCAAGAACTCTATTGGATTACGCTGATAAATCGCTAAAAGCTCCTCGGAATTGGACGATTTTTTGGGGCAAAGTCAACAAACGCGGCACCCATCTTGCGGATAGCTTTTTCATGTGGAGTTCATCATGTAAAATACTCCAAACTTGTTTTTCGTGTATTTTAACTATATCAGCAAGTTCTCTGAGCTTTATTCGTCTATCTTTAGTCACTTCATTAAATATTTTTCTAATGTTTTCAATAGTAGTAGCAGTTTTCGGTCTTCCAGAGCGTTGTTCATCTTCCGTACTTGAACGACCCATTTTAAATTGTTGTACCCAGGATTTCACGGTGGAGTATGAGGGTGCATTATCACCATGAACAGAATCCAATTCATCTTTGATTAATTGTGGCGTATAACCTTTCATATGAAAGTGTTTAATTACCGCACGAAACTCTTTATTTTCCATTTTTCAAAAATTATAAAACTTGTTTACTTCAATCACCTGTAACAAAGAAAATAATCATTAAATATTTCGGAAATTTTGACAGATGGCTTATAAAAGATTGCTTTTAAAAAACAAAAAAAAAAGTTGCTAGTAAAATAGAAAATGTGCCAGGCCAGTTAGTTTTGTGGTCGCCCTCGTAAGGAGTGTTACTTTCAGGTTATTAAACTAGCAGGTTGGCCTCTTGTAGCTAAAGAAACGAGTTAAATTTACCATACCTTTTTCCTACAAAAAAAATATAAAACATGACACACCCTGTTCTGTTACAATTTTTTAATTTTTAACTTGAAACATTGATGGTGAGGAAAACACAGGGTGGGCGATTTAACTTTTAAAATTTGAATCGGCAGTAATAATATTTTCAAATTTCTGTTTCAATTGGAAAGGTTCAACTTTTTCATTTAGTAACACTCTGCGACAAATGGTAAGGGTCAGTGATCGGTTTGGAATGAAACCACCGGGGAAAGTTATATTGGTAAAAAAAAAGTCATACGTGTTCCAGCGTTTCGCTGGGTCTCATCTAGGAATCGAGATATATCGATTTGAAGTTAGTAAGTATCGTATAGGGGAATTTGTCACGTTTTAGGCTCTTTTGTTTGACATAACTCGAGAACCACTCGTCCGATTTAGCTGAAACAAATTTAGAAAAATTAAGAATTACAATTCCTCTAATCTGTTCTTAAACCGTTTTCCTACTTGAGCAACAGTTTCGCAATTATAAATAAATGTATTTAAAAAAAAAATAAAAAAAAAAAAAATTTTTCTTCATGCGCTTATTTTTAACTTGGAAACTATTACTTGTAAAGGAAAATAATATATGAACAGATTAAGGGAATTGTAATTCTTGGTTTTTTAAAATTTATTTCAGCTAAATCGGACGAGTGGTTCTCAAGTTATGTCAAACAAAAGAGCCAAAAACGTGACAAATTCCCCTATACGATACTTACTAACTTCAAATCGATATATCTCGATTCCTAGATGAGACCCAACGAAACGCTGGGACACGTATGACCTTTTTTTGACCGATATAACTTTCCCCGGTGGTTTCATCCCAAACCGATTGTGGCTGTCGCACAGTGTAATGGAACACAATGTCTACAGTAGTCATACCACAACTAGCTTGACAGTAGCTCATCCGATCAAACCAATTTTTCAGTACATTTTCGATTGTCTCAGGTCGAATCTCTTCAATGGCAACTTCGATTTCATGTTTCAACGCTTCAATTGTCTCTGCATGCCTTGCGTAACATAAACCCTTAATGGCTGCCCACAGAAAACAATCCAAAGGGCTCAAATCACAGCTTTGAGGTGGCCAATTGACATTACAATTTCTGCTGATTATTCGATTTTAAAAACAGTGCATAAAATATCGTTGGCTGTGTGACATGTGACCCCGTCTTGTTGGAACCAAATGTCGTTCATTTCATTCTCTTAAATTGTTGGTAACAAAAACTCGTTGAGCTTGGCGCGGTAACGCTGAGACCGTTGACGGAAACGGCGGCTCCTTGCTAATTTTCGAAGAGTAATGGCGCAATGAAGCCGCCAGCCCAAAATCTACAACAAGCAGTGACTTTGTGAATGCATTGAAGTTGTGAATGCATAGGCTTCTCAATAGTCACGTGTGGGTTCTCCGAACCGCAGATGCGGAAATTTTGCTTATTGACATAACCACCGAGATGAAAACGAGCTTCATCCGAAATCACAATTTTTCAGTAAAATTCTTCATCTCCTGCCAAACAATAAATTAGAAAATAACTTCCTCTGACTTCCAAGCAGACACGAACAATTAGAGGGTAAAAAAAGTATGGATCATTTTTTTAAATCGTATTTTCAGATGAAGTTCTTTTTTTTAATAGTTTTTTCTTTTTGATTATGAATGTTGTACGCAGAAAAGATGCACACATTGTTTGTGCTTTTTGCATTTGAGACCCTTGCGAAACGGAATTGGTAGAAATTAAAAAGCTTGATTTAGTATTTACAAAATATATACCATCGGGCGGATGGAATATTATGTATTAAACACGATATTCCTGTAGCTTTCTCTGTTAGTCATGAAATTTCAATCAGGGATCAGGAATGTTCTTCCTTTGTAAGTTTTTCTTTTTTCTCTCTTTTCATCCCTTGTTGGATACAGAAACTTTTTGCCCAGACGGTATGAGATTTTGTTTTCTGTGAAATAAAAAACCACTTGAACTCATGAGTCTGTTTTGTTTTGTTCTTTTGCTTTGTTTTGTTTTTTATAACAATATGTGTTATTATCTTTATTTAAATATTTCACAAATAAAGATTTTTATGATATGAAGTGCTATGAAATGCTTCAGTGAGTGCAAAACACCCATAATATGCAAATATTTATAGACGAACGTACTTAAATATGTATATAAGTATGCATATTGCAATTATTAACAATAAAATCAGTGAAATAAAATCACAGAATATATTTTCCACCATCTATAGCATTTGGAATCCTCTTATGCTACTCGTATTTGTCTTGCGTAGTAAGAATCATCAAAGAACTCTATGATATGATATTCTTTTAGGATGCAACAGTTACTGTGAATGTGAGACAAGTTTTAATAAGGAAGAGTCCTTAAATGGGATGGCTGAAAATTGACGCCCGAAGTTGAATATCGAGTTATTGAGGTGGAACAATTGTCTGAGACGAAACGTTAAAGGTTCGAATCATGAAACGGAAGTTAGAAACTTTTCCCAAAAAACCACAATGTGGCGGGTCTCCGAGATAAAAAAATTTGGCACAATCTAATACAAGTAATAAGACCTAATATACCCTCTGGAGTCTCTACTAGAGATTTCAAAAAGTGTCGAAGGATCCAAAGTGTCGAAAAATCCAAAATGCCGGTTTTCTGAAAACGAACAACAATTGGGACCTAGTGTTTGAAAACAAGCTGAAGATAGACAGTGGAAGGACATAGGGACAGACAGACATAAATCGTTAATTTGAATCAACAGGTGATTCTAAGTCGTGCGGTACACTTAAGGATGTTTTTAGCTAAAATAATTTTGGTTGTTACGTATTCCGTGCTTAAAAATTATGAATTATCTGCTTTTACGAACAACAACCAAAAAAACCCTAAACCGGAAAAACCGATAGCAAAAAATCTGGGTTATCTGACATGTAGGGCTTTGGTTTTTTTTTTAAGAAACCGGCTGTAGGGCTTGTATATTTAAACCGGAATGTTGGTCTTTGGTTTCGGTTTTGGACACTAGTCCCAACGCTAATAAAGCAGAATAATGAAAAAATGGTACGTTTTTTCGGCCCTTTTGGCCTATGAGTCCGTCCTTTATCTCAGCCAAAAAAATAACTATATCGTTGGTTAAGCAGCGATGTATTTTTGGGGGCCTAATGGCCCTATAACTCTTCCCAAGCCCCTCGTTAAAAAATATTTGTTTTATGGCAAATATTTCACATACTTTTTTTTCTATTAACCAAATAGTTTGTTAACGCAATTCTGTGCACACATGTAAATTTTTCAAATTAAAATTAAACTATTTTTAATACTATTTTTCGCACTAATTAAAATTGTTATAAATGAATGGCATAGTTTGAAATTTATAAAAAAATAAGCTTGATTTCTTAACAAAATAGATAAAATCGGGCGGGTGAAATATTTTTTATTAAACACGATATTCCGTAGCTTCTTCTCTAAGTCATAAAATCCAATATCCCTGGTGTTGTTCCTTTGTAGGTATTTCTTTTTTCTGTTCAAGAGTTTTTGCTACAATCTTCTGTCAAAAAAATAACTTTATCGTTGGTTAAGCAGCAAATTTTGCTTTAATTTTTATATTGGCTATAAATCGTCCGTTCTGATTATGCGGGACGTTTTTTGGGCCTCATGAACCAAAAAATCCAGTAACTAACCTTTTTTGAGGTTTTTAGTGCGTCCCACCAGCACCTATTTTAACCCTTGTCCGTCCAAAAAAAAATATTATTTGCTAATATAAAAAAAGTATATTTTTTAGCGAGGTACCTGTAGTTCCTTAAATGGAAACTTTTCCCCCTTGGCAGATATCGCCCATTTGAAATCCAAAAAAGCTTATGCTCATAAGCCATCATTATGCAAATTTTCAGGATCCTAGGTTAAATCGGTGGACCGTTATCGTGCTTTTAACAGAGACGCGGGCGGACGTCCGTGTTTTGACCGTCTTAAAATTTTAGGAGGATCAAGAATATACTTAGACTTTGAACGGCGATTAACCGGCTCGAGACCTCTTATTTATATTTTCTATATTTGGGCGTGGGCACTTGTGTGAAGAAACCTTGAAAAGTGAGAGTTAAAACAGTAATTCTTGTACGTTTGGTAAGAACCAGGTCTTAAAGAGTTCAGATTTGCTTTCAACAATTGCTGCGAAGCTTTCTGATGAAGGTCGTCACGAATTTCTGATGAAGGTCGCCACGAAAATGATTGTCACTTCGCCATTTTATTTAAAACTTGTCTTCAAATTAAATATATCTGCAAGAGATCTCGAGCCGGTTAATCACCGTCCAATGTGTAAAAACAAAAGACCGAAATAAGACACGCGAGCTAAATAGATCAAGAATATATATTCTTCATAGAATCGCAGATCAATATTTCGTTGTGTTGCAACCGGAATGACAAATTATGAGCAAATAATATCTAAATCTGGTAAAATGGGACGATATAGGTCCATGTTTTCGAATAGAACCCACACAAACGTTCCTACTGTTCCTCAAAAAGCCACCACTTACATCCATTTTTACCAAATTTTGGACAAGGCGTTTATATTTTCGAATAGCTCACATGCAAAGTCTCCTCCGATTTGAGATCCCGCCGAACTATTTTCTTTATATATCATTCGATTCTGACCAGAATTCGCACAGAGTGTTACGAGCGACAAATATCCCATGCTCTAGGGAAATTGGGCCAATTCGGTTTATGTTGTCGAGTAGCCCCCACAGAAAAGTCCTACCAGCTTTGAGGTATTCCTGTACTAGAAACCTCTATTTAACCCTGATCATGCTTAAAGTTAGCTCACTAAAATGTGAGCAACCACTATTTTACTCTACTGATACAGGACCATAAAGTTCTATATTTCGAGTAGTCCCCACAGAAAGGTTTCACCCAATTTGATGTCCTGCCGCTCTAGAAACCTCTAGTTAACCCTGATCATGTCTAAATTTAGCTCAATTATGTATTAGCGACCAATTTTTTACTGTAATGATAGCCCATTTACCAAATTCCTTGCCGGACTTCCGGAACCTCCTGCTTTAAAGACCACATACTACGTCCGAGTCGGACCAAATTTCGCATGGAGCGCTAAGTGTAACCATTACCCATCTTTGCAAAAGTGGACTATCCGTAAATGTTTTTCAATATAGGGTGGGCGAAAGGACTTGGCTGCAACGCCTTAGAAGTTTACGACCTTCAGTAATATATTTGTTTATAAACCAATCTTTTCATTTTTAGCAGAATTTAAATAAATAATTTATCATCAACAATGGTTTTATTGTTTTTCAAAGTATTTTCCAGCATGATTAATACACTTTTGCATGCGCTCAAACCAATTGTCGAAGCACTCTTTCCACTCCGATTGGGGCACCTCCAAAACATGGTTTTTGAACGCTTCAACAGCATCTTCTGGCAACGAAAATCGTTGACCACGCAATTTTTTCTTGATGTGCGGTTACCTTTTCGACTTTTGGTAACCCCAAAGGAAAAAAATCTCATGGGGCTTAGACTGGTGAGCGTGCCGGCCAGTTCACATCACCCCTCAAAGAGATAAGCGAACTAGGAAACATTTGCCTCAAACAATTTATGGTAAACCTCGGTGTGTATGTGCAGTGGCACCATGCTGTTGGAACCATGTATCCTCTAATTGCATTGCCTCAATAGCCGTATTCTTCATCATGAAAAATCCGGAGGAGAGAACGTCTGGAAATGCCAAGAGCAAGTGATTGCTGCCGAGCAGAACGTTTCGGAGATTGCACTACTGCTGCTCTAACTCTCTCGATGTTTTGTGGTGTTGTAATCCTTCTCTCAGGTCCCCTTCGTACACATGGCACATTTCCTGCTGTTCTCAATGAAGTTACCCAATTTACAATTGATGGCCGTCCAGGACCACTTCCGCGTGGGGGAACACCGAATCCTAAACGAAAAGCACGCTGCACTGCAATGATCGCGAATGCGCATTTGAAAAATACGCTTCAACACAAAATGACCTCTCCTCACGTGTCCAATGCATGATGGCAACTGAAAGGAAGACGAATACAAATCTCCCGTAAGCCACTATAAGCCAAGCACACTTTATACTCTCTTCGACCAACACTGCCGCCACAGCCTGCAGTGCAAAAAAGGAAATTCGAGCGCTCCACCCTGTACATAACCCATTCAAGCAATACATTTTATTATATTTTGGAGTTTAGCATACCAACATACGATATTTTATCTTTACTGTATTTTGCATAAAGCAGTCCTTGAATAAATTTCCTCACATTTCCGAGAATTTCCTAATTTCAAATGGAAATGTTCTTTAGATTTAACCATTTCACCAGGAAAAAAATTAGAACAATATTTCGAAAAAGAATTTTTTCTTATACCGCATCCCTTTCTCCCGCAAGAAAAAAAAAGATGGTTTCGACACGATTAAAATTTTCCTCGAAGGACGTCTATTTTAAATGAGGTTTAATTTTGTTTACCCACTTTTTTTGCGGGTGGGTAGACAGACAGTTTTGACGGTTAATTGCTGCATACCCGCTGTTTCATTTAAAATTAAAATTTACTTCCCAAACTGTCTGTGTCATCAGAGCGCTGTAGGCCAAAAATAAAACGAAAATTTGCATAAAACCGCCCGAACACCAAAGCAGAAAGTCTTCACAACCACACAAAACAGCCACAGCACCTTCTGAGGCAACAGTAGAATTTCAAGGCTCTAGACAGAGATTTACGCAGCGATGATTTCTTCAAAGGAAAAAACCTTACTCACGCCCCCAAAAATAGATTATCCCTAGAAGTGACACAGTGTAAAAGTAAGGACGGTATGTGTGCAAAAAAACAGAACATTTTTCAAACCTCATGGGCATGAGTAAGGAAATGCAAATTTTTATCTTCGAAATCGAGCAAAACCGAAAAGGGGGGACCCCCATCAAGCCCACATCGGGTTTATGCAAAATAATCCCCGGAATAATCAAACTGTTATTGACACTTGGCAAATGGCAGACAATAATCTTCAATATTGGGTGGCACAAATGACAAAAGCGACATTATTTTTGTGTTCTTTAAATTCCAATACAAAATCGCAAATACGCATTTCGCTACGGTTGTGTTCAGGCTAGGAACAACAAAACTATGAATTTGCATATAACAAAACCGGGTGGAGGGTTGGCATTCGTACGTTACGACGTCATCGTCGCAGCAGTTCATTAAAATGCAAATATTCAATAGTCTCTGAATTTTGTGCCCCACTCCCGAAAACCCCCCGAACGAATATCGTTTCACACACATCAGGGATCAGGGTACTTTGGATGAATGCTTATGCGTTGGAAATAAATTGTTATTATGCATAATCAACAAATTACAAATGTAAAATGGCAGAGAAATGGGGAAAACTTGGCAGTTAGACCATATTTCTGGTAGACAGAAAAAACAGCCATTTTTTTTTATTTTACAGACATGGAAAAAAATTCAAATCGTTTATGGAATATGAATAGTTTAAATAAATAAAATAAATAAAATAAATAAAATGAAGAAAATAAAGAAAATAAATAAAATAAATAAAATAAATAAAATAAATAAAATAAATAAAATAAATAAAACAAATAAAATAAATAAAATAAATAAAATAAATAAAATAAATAAAATAAATAAAATAAATAAAATAAATAAAATAAATAAAATAAATAAAATAAATAAAATAAATAAAATAAATAAAATAAATAAAATAAATAAAATAAATAAAATAAATAAAATAAATAAAATAAATAAAATAAATAAAATAAATAAAATAAATAAAATAAATAAAATAAATAAAATAAATAAAATAAATAAAATAAATAAAATAAATAAAATAAATAAAATAAATAAATAAATAAAATAAATAAAATAAATAAATAAAATAAATAAATAAAATAAATAAAATAAATAAAATAAATAAAATAAATAAAATAAATAAAATAAATAAAATAAATAAAATAAATAAAATAAATAAAATAAATAAAATAAATAAAATAAATAAAATAAATAAAATAAATAAAATAAATAAAATAAATAAAATAAATAAAATAAATAAAATAAATAAAATAAATAAAATAAATAAAATAAATAAAATAAATAAAATAAATAAAATAAATAAAATAAATAAAATAAATAAAATAAATAAAATAAATAAAATAAATAAAATAAATAAATAAATATATAAAATAAATAAAATAAGTAAAATTAATAAAATAAATAAATAAAACAAAAATAGAGTAACAGCACCCAAATTTAGGAGATATCCTTGTGCGGGACCTATTCGAAATAATGGAAATAAAAGACCGCTAAAGTCCAATTTCATCAAAGATATGTGTCACTTTTTAAACTCTGTACGAAGTTTGGTCGGAATAGGGTGTCATATGTTACTTTTGGAACTGGTGGTTCTGAATTTGGAAAAACATTTATAGCATATCAAAACATAGTCCAGAAGGGACCAATTTCTAGAGGGCTTGTCCTTGGCCCAAACTTGAAGAATGTTCCAAATTTCGTCATAATCCCTTCATAATTTCGACCTGTCCTTTGGTTAAAACGATAGGTGGACAGACGGACGCACATCGCTCAATGGAATCAGATAGCGATTCTGAGTCGATAGGTATACAGAGTTATTCATTCACGACTGGACAAATTTCACCAGCGTGTTCCTTGGCTCATTTCATGAAAATATGTCGATCTACGACCACGCCCGAAAATGGGCCCAAGGGGCGAAATGGCAGCGGTTTGAACATTTTTGGATTGGTGGTCGGAGGGTACCTGTGTAAAATTACTAAGTTCTGAACCAGTGATCAGATTTTTTTTATTTTATTTTTTTCGCCTTGCCTTTTTAGCCCTACCTCTTTCTTACCTTTCCTAAACATTTTTGCACTTCAGTCAAATAGTCATAACTTTGGAACGGAAGGACCCGTGGGCTTTGCCAAGGACTACACTGGTGAAATGTGTCCAGTCGTGAATGAATCACCCTGTATTTTACATAGAGTACATCTTTCTTACTTTCTTTAATAAAAAATAATACGTACCCTGTATAGAAAACAGATTTGTTGGCACAACCGAATTTATTGTTTACCAAAAGTTCCGGGTTGCAATTCAAATCCTTTAATTCCATCGCTACAACCGAATGTTGGTTGTGTACGCATCCATTTTCAGTAAAAGGAACAGACACTATCAGTTGAGGAGACAATGTATCGGTTACCCCTACTAATAATGATGATTATTGGAACTGAATTGGTATCGGGTGATCAATCTAAAGGTATTTTTTCAAAATAAAAAAAATACAAAAATTCAAATCAAGTGTAGAATCTTTATTGTTTATTGGAGAGGACATTTCATGCCATTTATTTATTAATGGAAATAATATTCATGACTTGAACAGTTTTTATTCTGGTTCGAGACTTTTCTGTTGTTTCTTTTTCAGAATCAACGTTAAAAATTTATTGGCAACGGTCTTCACCAGTCTTTGGCAACGATAATTTTCTATAAATATAATTATAAGTATTAAATAACACTGCTCAACAAAATGAAAAAAATTTCATGTACTCCGGATGCGATAATTTTTTCTGTGTAGATAACCTTGACATGAGCTCGAAAAACGCAATAAATTTTTTTTTTCGTTTGGTTTTTGTTTTATTTTTTTTTTTAAATTTTAAAAATTTTTTTTTGGTTAATTTGTTTCGTCCGGCATAACTCGGGAACCACTAGCCCGATTTAATTGAATTTTTTTTTACGTAAAGTCACATAACCTATGAGCAAAATGAGACAAAGATCATGAAAATCGATGCACGCGTTTCGCTTTTATTTGCAATTGAGTAAAGGTATGAATTTCAAAAATTTCAAAAAGTCATATATTTTTGTCACCCAACAAATTTTAATTTTTTTTGTAATAAAAAAGAAAAAACCTTACCATGTACAAAGTTGTGCATATGTCGAGCAAATGTGACTTTACGTAAAAGTAATAAGATTTGACATTTTTTTTCATTTTGGATTTTTTATGGATTTTTTAAAAAAAAAAAATTTAAATCTTTAGGCAAAAAATAAGTTTTTTCCTTTATATATTCATTTTTAACTTGGAAACTGTTGCTTGTATAGGAAAACAATATATGAACAGATTAAGGGAATTGTAATTTTAAATTTTTTAAAATTTAATTCAATTAAATCGGGCTAGTGGTTCCCGAGTTATGCCGGACGAAACAAATTAACCAAAAAAAAATTTTTAAAATTTAAAAAAAAAAAATAAAACAAAAACCAAACGAAAAAAAATTTTTTTATTGCGTTTATCGAGCTCATGTCAAGGTTATCTACACAGAAAAAATTATCGCATCCCGAGTACATTTTGACTGTTGACTAGTGTAATTAATATAATAAAATAAATTTCTTCAAATGTTGGCCGCAACTTCGCCTTAGGGTGTCCATTCTGAAAGTCAAATTTTGGATGACTCGTTCGATCATTTCGACCGGTATGGAGCAAATCGTAGCTGGGTTGTCAGCATAGACTTTGGACTTTACTTAGCCCCAAAGGTGTGATATAACTTAATCAAAATGTGAAACTAGCTGCTTTTAGAAATGGCATCTCAATATATCCATAAGTAGCCGTATGACAAGTAGCACCGTCCTCTTGAAACCAAATGTCGTCAAGATTACCAGCTTCACTTTCAAGTAGCAAAAAGTCCGATATCATGGCACGCCAGCGAACACCATTCACGGCTACATTCCGGCCATAATCATTTTTTAAAAAATATAAAATATGGACCGATGATTCCACCTGCCTATTAACCTCACCAATCCGTGGTTTTCTCTGGGTATATTGGCACCTCTTGGACCTCTTCTGGTTGCTCTTGAGCCCAAATGCGGCAATTTTGTTTATTGACTTTGCCGTTGAGCAAGAAATAGGCCTCATCACTAAAAAAAAATTTGGTCGAAAACAGCGGATCTTCCCGACTCTCACTGAACGCTCATTTCCATAATAAGTTGCCAACATTTGAAGGTAATTAATGCCACAAAATGTCCTTTGAATTTACCAATAAAGATTCCACACTTGATTGGAATTTTTATATTTATTTTTTGTTTTGAAAAATGACCTCTAGATGGATCAACCTATTTATTGTTTGTTTTAAGTTCTCTTTGAGTTCGGTTGAAGTTGTTTTTACTGAATTCGGTTGGTATGATCGAAGTTGTAAGTTCAGTTAACGTAAGTACAATAGTATTACGAACCATGTAACCATCACTGCCATGGAATGTTGGTGATTGCAAAAGAAAGTGTCTTTATCCAACCGAATTTTTTAAAGCTCGGACCGATTTCCAGCTGATGTTTTCTTAGTGTGTACCAATGTGTGGTGTGGGGTATAATTAAATGTCCTAAAGGTCGTGTCTAATGCTTCTATCGATTTATCAAATAGCTACAAACTTAATAGGTGTGTTCTTTTCGTACGGGGCTTTTTAAGGAGTAGGTGGTCGCTTAGGCGATAACTTGAAAACTTTACGAGAATTTGTTTTTAAATTTTTTATATGTGACGCGCAAAATAGAAAGGGACCTAAGGTTAAAAACCAGTTTTGTTCAGGAGAGCCATTTTAAAGATTAGCTCCCTTTCTATTTGCTCTTAGAATCGTCGACAACACTTTCATAAAACGCGCATATCTGTGGGAGGGAACACTTTTGGGGCATGGGATCGGTCTCATTCGATGCCACATCAAAAAAAAGAAAAAAAAATGACAATTGATTTTTTACCCTTAGGTCCCTTTCTCTATGCGTTGTCACATATACAATTACTGATTGTTTTTTGCATCATAAACCGTTTGATTCGAAAATTGTAATTTCTATTAAAAAAAAGTTATTTGAGAAATTCTAAAGGGTGGTTCAATTTTAAGGGCCGATGTTGATTTTGAATAAAACACAAATTATTTTGGAATTTATTGTCCTTGCTTTTTATTATGATAACATTGGTAAGGTTTAGTTATGCATGAAACAAAATATCGGCCAAATGGCCGCCGCACGCCTCCATACAAATTTGGTCCAAATTTTCGATGACGCTAAGGCATAATTAAGGTTTTATGCCGTTGATGTGCGGAAAAATCTTATCCTTTAGTATCGACGTACACCTTTTTTTTCAAATAATCTTAAAGAAAGAAGTCCAACGGTGTCAAATCCCATGATCTTGGCGGACAATTAACATTGCCACGACGTGAGATAACACGGCCATTGAATTTGTCGCGCAAAAGAGCCATTGTGGCGTTTGCTGTGTGGCAAGTGGCACCGTCCTGTTGAAACCACATATCGTCCACAATCATATCTTCCAATTCGGGCCATAAAAAGTTCGTTATCATCTCACGATAGCGAAGAACACCATTCACAGTAAGTGCCTGACCGGCCTCATTTTGGAAAAAAATATGGCCCCATGATGCCATGACGCCAGCCCATAAATCGCACCAAACAGTCACTCTTTGTGGGCGTATTGTTTTTTTTTGTTGACAATCACTCTTGAATTATCATTCGCCCAAATGCGGCAATTATGCTTACTGACGAATGCACTGAGGTGAAAATATGCCTCATCACTGAAGATGATTTTCTACGAAAATTGATTTGATTTGAATGCCCATTTTCATAATAAGCCTGAATCACTATAAAGCGTTGCTCGCTTGTGTATCTTTCCATGGTTCAAATTGAGTTAGTCTGAAATTGAGAAATATCAAATGAAATGCAGAAAAAAACTTAACGTTGAGGTGTGGGTCACATTCAACATTGGCCCTTAAAATGTAACCACCTTTTATAAGCGAGTATAAACCGAGTTCGCTTAAATTTGATAAAGATTATTTTTGAATAACTTTCTTACCAAATATAAGAAATGTAATTATTGTTGACAAATAGGTTTTTACGCAAATTATCTATAGCTCTCTGTAAACAAACTTATTTCTCTATTCTTTAACAATGATGGGAAGTTATAGCGTTAGCGACCTCTTAAGCGAGTTGCCAATAGAACACGGTCAATGTAGTAGTGTAGTTTTGTTTAGTATCCTTTAGAAGATTTCCATAACATCGGCTAACTAACATGTCTCATTACATTTAAACTGGCCCATATGCAGACCCCCAACCCAGAATCGAATAAAATTATATATTTGTTGCTCTATTAGACACCTACAATATAAGTAATTATGACGATTTTTATAATAATAATGATGGTTGTAAATGAAATAATGACAATGGCGATGATTATGAATATGACAACGATGATGATTGTGTTTTTTGTTGTTGTTGTGCCCATAATGATGAATTGTTTATGTGATATAATGTAAATCTAATCAGTACGACCATCGTAAAACACAATCCGAAATTAATGACATTTTGTAATTATTCCCCCTCACAAAATGAAAGGCGCCAAAAGACCCGAGATTTCCTGCGTACAGCTCCCTCTGTCTACTTTGACGTAGTGGACAGAGATTTGTAGCGGCCATGGCAAGGGGTTTAATAGACGAGTACATACATCGATAATAAATAAATAATGATAAAAAAAAACCAAATCTGACATTATCAAATATATGAGGGTGGCAGGCAGTGACTGCGTTCATGGCCAAATGGGCTGAGTGAAGATTGATCTGGACACGTTCTGTGTACAAGAAGGGGGGGCTAAAATAATTGAATGTTCCACCAAACAATAAAATTTTAATAGCAACGAAATGAAGCACCTTTAATGGTTGGGTAAAACTAGAGATATTGGAGGCAAAGTGTGGTGGTATAGCGTAAGGGAAAACACCACATGGATTAGGCAATGGTGGTACAGTAGACTCTCGCTAATAAGAACTCTTACAAATTCAAAGTGTCCAGAAATTAGAATTTTTATACCCTCCACCATACAATGGAGGGTATATTAGTTTTGTCATTCTGTCTGTAACACCTTGAAATGATCATCAAAGACCCAACAAAGTATATATATTAGGGTGGAGTGAAAACATGCTTTTTTTATAATTTGAAAAAGTTAACCTCGGAAAGAGATGTAGTCTGGGGTCCTAAAAAGGGGAAAAATAAAGAAAAAAATTTAAAAAAATTTTTAGGGGTCGCGCCACTCCCTAGAAATTTGGAAATTATCGCTATTTTGGCGTTGATTTTAGAAAAATCCTAAAAATTAACGACTTAACTTATTCGAAATTTAAAAGTTTGAGCTTGCGCAGTGCCCAAACAAAAGTATTTGAGGCAAATATGAGGATAATCGACTAATATTTGTAGCTTTGGTGGCGATTTCATTGTTCAGTCAATTTTCTGAAGAAGGGACGATTTGACTTATTTTACTTTTTGAAATTTTTGAACAATGAGAAAAATTTTTTTAAATTTTTTCATGCCCTTATTTCATTGTTTACGCTATTGCAAACATTTATTGACATAAAACTTTTTAGGATTTTTCTAAAATCAACGCCAAAATAGCGATAATTTGCAAATTTCGAGGGAGTGGCGCGACCCCTAAAATTTTTTTTAAATTTTTTTCTTTATTTTTCCCCTCTTTAGGACCCCAGACTACATCTCTTTCCGAGGTTAACTTTTTTTTTTTGAATTTCACTCCACCCTAATATATATTCTTGATCCTCGTAAAATTCTAAGACGATCTAGCCATGTTGTTCGGCAGTCCGTCTGTTGAAAAACAAGATAGAGCCTGAATGAAAACAGCTAGGGAGCTGAAATTGTTGAATTGTTAACCTAGCATGGTTGGTATTGAAAATGGGCTATATAGCTCTACGGGAAGTTGATGTTGGAGACCCTCAACCGACACTACCTCATAAAAATTAGTTCTTTTATTTGGATATAATCGTCCAGTTTCTTGAGCAAAATCACTGAAATTATGCAAATAATAATCTCTATATAGGCGCTATCATCTGTGTAAAAATGGTTTAGATTGGGCCACCATTTCTTGTACTTCCCATACAAACGGCCTTATGGGCCTTGAGAAATAACATGACTATAACTCATCACAAACTTGACCTATCGAAATGAAATTTTACACATCAAGATTTCTATATACAACACACTTCTACGCTGAATTCGGTTGAGATCGGAAAAGTCCTACTGGTACCTCCCACACTAACGGTCTCATGGGCCTTGAAAAATAATATGACAATAACTCATACACACACTTGACCTATCGAGACGAAATTTTCGACATAAAGATTATTATATAGAACAGACTTTTGCGCTAAATTTGGCTAAGGTCGGAAAGGCCTTACTGGTACCTCCCACTCAAACGGTCTCATGGGCCTTGAAAAATAATATGACAATAACTCACTACAAACTTGACCTATCGAGATGAAATTTTCTACATAAAGATTTTCATATAGAACACACCTCTGTTGAGATCGGAAAAGTCCTACTGGTACCTCCCACACAAACGGTCTCATGGGCTTTGAGAAATAATATGACGATAACTCACCACAAGCTAGACCTATCGAAATAAAATTTTGCACATACTGATTTCTATATAAAGGGTGTTTTTTATTGGGGTATAGAACTTTAAGTTGGCATCACTTTTTTAACTGGCGGCCATTTTGTCAGCTGTCAAGTGATTAATATTTAGTTTGGTTTGCCATTTCATCATGAACAGGTTGACAAAAGAACAACGCTTGCAAAATGGGCCGAAAATGAGATTCATCTCGATGCTGATTTTCATCACAAAATTTTGTTCAGTGATGAGGCTCATTTTTGGTTGAATGGCTACGTCAACAAGCAAAATTGCCGCATTTGGAGTGAAGAGAATCCACATGAGACCCTTGAGACGCCATTACATCCACAAAAACTGACTGTTTGGTGTGCTCTATGGGCTGGTGGAGTCATTGGGCCATACTTCTTCCGAAATAATGCTGGAGAGTCAGTTACCGTTAATGGAGACCGGTATAGAGCCATGATAACCGTCTATTTTGTTCCTGAATTGGATGGCATGAATGTGGATGAGTTGTGGTTCCAACAAGACGGCGCTACATGCCACACAGCGCACGTCACAATCGAATTATTGAAGGAAACATTCGATGAGCGCATAATTTCGCGGAATGGACCTGTCAATTGGCCACCAAGAGCGTGTGATTTGACACCATTGGATTATTTTCTTTGGGGATATGTGAAGTCGCTCGTCTACGCCAACAAACCAGAAACACGTTAGGGGACTTGGAAGCCAACATTCGTGGCGTTATTGCCAACATACGGCTCCATATGCTCGAAAAAGTGGTTGAAAATTGGACCTGTAGAATTGGCTTTATTCGAGCCAGCCGCGGCGGCCACATGCCCGAAATCATATTTAAACATTAATGGCATAAAATTATCCTTCCAATAAAGCCAAATTGATGGACATTAAAACGATTTTCTTGTGTTTTATTTCAATTCGAAGTTCTATACCTCAATAAAAAATACCCTTTAGAACACACTTCCGCACCAAATTTAGTTTTATTTGGGAATCTGGTGGTGGGTATTCAAAGTTCGGCACAGCCAAACTAAACATTTTTTACTTGTTTTTAAATTATTTCACAAACACTAAAATGTCTTGTTTTATTTCAATGCATTAAACCTGTGGTTCTAAATTCTGGAAGTTTCATTTTTTTTTAAATTTTCTGTGAAAGAAGGAATGGCTAGAAATTTCTGGTATTTGAATTTTTATCTTTTAAATTTTTTTTAGAAAAATCTTCAGAAATTAGAACATTTCATAAATTAGAAGCACCCCTGGAACAAAGTGGTTCAAATTTATGGGTGTATCGAAACTAGATACCTGTCAGCTTATCTACAAAGAGATTTGGAGTTAAAGTCTATACTCATTTACAATCGCTGTACTTATATAAGGTGATTCATCTAGAGGTATTTTTTCAGAACAAAAAAAATATAAAATTTCAAATCAAGTGTGGAATCTTTATTGGTAGTTTGAAAGGACATTTTATGGCTTTTATTTTTTGAATATAATTTCCTTTATATTCAAAACTGCGCCTCAGGGTTTCCTTTCAGAGGGTCCAACTTTGGATGAATCGTTCGAGAATTTCGACCGGAGGGGCTTTATTGACACGCGTAATGTTGGCTTCCAAAACCTGAATCGTAGCTGGTTTGTCAGCATAGAATTTGGACTTTACGTAACCCCAAAGAAAAATGTCTAAAGGTGTGATATCCCTCGATTTAGGCAACCAACTCACCTGTCTTAAACGTGACTCACCTGTCTTAAACGTTCGAAATGTCCTCTCAATAGATCCATTGTTTGAGCAGCTGATGGCAAGTGGCACCGTCTTTTTAAAAACAAGTGTCGTCAAGATTACGGGCTTCAATTCAGTCAGCATAAAGATCGATATCATAGCACGCTAACGGTCGTCATTGACGGTTACCTTCTTAACGGTATCATTTTTCAAGAAATATGAACCGATGATTCCACCGGCCCACAAACCACACCAAACCGTTGTTTTTTCTGTATAAAGTGGCAGCACTTGAGCCTCTTCTGGTGGCTTTTGGTCCCAAATGCAGCAATTTTGCTTGTTTACATAGCCATTGAGCCAGAAGTGGGCCTCGTCGTTGAACAAAATTTGGCTCGAAAACGTCGGATCTTCTTGGAACTTTTTAAGAGCCCATAGAGTGAAGCGATGTTGCTTGGGAAAGTCGGGCGGCTTCAGTTCTCGCACAAGCTGTATTTTGTACGCTTTTAATTTAAGATCTCGACTTAAAATGCGCCAAGTCGTTCCATACGTCAGTCCGATGCGAACGGCGCCGAATCGACTCTCCACGGACTTGGTGTTTCCTCTCAGCTACGGCCGCTACATTTTCTTCACTGCGTGATGGAGGTGGTCTATTCGGTCGAATAACGAATGCTAGGTCTCAAGATGGTTGATGGTGTTGCGAATAGTACGCTCAGTAGGCCGATTATGTTGACCATAAGTTGAACGAAGTGCACGAAACACATTCACACACAGAACGTGCATTTTCGTAATAAAGTTGAACGATTTGTAAACGTTGTTCAGGCGTAAGTCTTTCCAAACAAAAATAACATGACAGCATGCAACGACTCACACGTGATCTGTCCAAAAAAGGCTATTGGAAAAAGTATCTCTACTTGGATCACCCATTACAAATCTAGACGTCATTGATGAGAACTTCGTTACATCCTCAAAAGGATTGGTGTGCTCTGCGGGCAGAGGGCATTACCGGCCATAATGTTACAGCCAATGGGGAACGCCATAGAGCCTTGATTAAGGACTTTTTCGTGCCTGAAGTGGAGGATATTTGTGGAAGACCTTTGGTTCCAACAGGAGCAAACGAAACATATAATAGCTGTACTTTAACCTTGAAAAGAAATAGCTGTACTTTAACCTTTCAATTAATTGTGCAGGGTGGAAATTTGCTTATTTGGGAGTGAAGTAAAAAAATTATGAACCATAGAAAAATATATTTGATATTTTAATTATATTGAACAGTAAGGGAATTTTTAAATTACCTGGTTTAATATAGTGCATCAGGCAAATGTCGACCTGCGCTATCCACGCACTGCTGCAAACGTTTTCTGAAGTTTTCATGAACTCTAACAAGCATGTCGGCTGGTGTTCTGCCAATTTCAGCCTCATTAACACTAATAAGGTCTTCCAAGGTTTTGGGACGGTTGATAAACACTTCGACTTCAGGTAACCACAAAGGAAAAAATCGCACGGTGCTAAGTCTGGAGAGCGTGCCGGCCAGTTCTCATCACCCCTCAAAGAGATAAGCCACCCAGGAAACATTTGCCTTAAACAATTCATGGTAACCTCACGCTGTGTGTGCAGTGGCACCATCCTGTTGGAACCATGTATCCTCTAATTGTATTGCCTCAAGAGACGGCTGAAAAAAATCCTGTATCATAGTCAATTACCGTTCGGAGTTCACAGTTAGGGCAAGGCGGTTATCCTGGAAAAGGTAAGGGCCACCACACACTGACGCGGTCCGAATGCAGAGGTCTCTGGGTTTTGTTTCACTTCAGTACCGCAGTATACAGTATTTTGTTTGTTTACACACCCACTGAGGTGAAAATGTGCTTCATTAGAAAATAACACAATTGCGTCACGGGGTATAGTTGCAAGAATGTCTTCAGAAGAGGGCCGCCGTGTCAAATAGTCCCGTGCTGACAATTGTTGGACCACGCACATTTTATAGGGGTGAAAATTCAGATCATCATGAAGAAACCGGTGGAGAGAACGTCTGGAAATGCCAAGAGCAAGTGATTGCTGCCGGGCCGAGCATTTCGGAGATTGCAGTACTACTGCCCTAATTCTCTCGTTGTTTTGTGGTGTTGTGATCCTTCTCTCAGGTCCCCTTCGTAAACATGACACATTCCCTGCTGTTCTCAATTAAGTTACCTAATTTACAATTGATTGCCGTCCAGGAACACGTCCGCGTGGGGGAACAGCGAATTGTAAACCAATAGCATGCTGCACTGCAGTGATCTAGTGCGCATTTTAAAAATACGCTTCAACACAAAATGTACTCTCCTCACGTGTCCTATGAATGATGTCAACTGAAAGGCAGACGAATACAAATCTCCCGTCAGCCACTAAAAGTCATGCACACTCTCCACACTCTTCGACCAACAGTGCCGCCACATCCTGCAATGCAAAAAAGCAAATTAACGCGCTCCACCCTGTATTATCTGCAGCTTGGATTCATTTCGTACTCCTTATCAATAGCATTCTTAATTGCTGGTATGTTAATGGCCAACTATGTGCAATTTTTTTTATTTAGTACCCACTATTAATGTCACTTTTTCATATCTCTTATGTATCGTATTCATCTACAATCCATATTTAAATATTTTAAAACCATTCCAATCAATAGCCAGCAATATGAGTTCTCTTAAACGTCCACTCAAAAAAGAAGTGGTTTTTCAAAATGAAATATTTTGCATTATTATTGGAAATATGGAAATGTGAAATATTGGCTCGTGAACTAAAAAAAGCCACTATGTATGGTTGTCAATACTTTGAAGGGAACAGAAGGGTTGGTACAATATTGTAACTCGAGAAGGGACAAACCAAGCAGGGCCGCTTTAGCCAGCAGGATGGCAAATAACGGGTACATTGTTTTTGGAGAATTTTTTATCAGTGTTGCCACTTTTGACAGTAGCAATTTTTAAAAAAAATATTTAAAAATTACGAGGGCTGCTATATATATTTCTGGCCTAATAATGAAAATGCGGATATTTATCATCAAAAATGGTTTTATTGTTTTTTAAAAGTATTCTCCAGCATGCTTAATACACTTTTACATGCGCTCAAACCAATTGTCGAAGCACTTTTTCTACTCCGATTAAGACACCTCCAAAACATGGTTTTTAAACGCTTCAAGAGCATCTTCTGGCGACGAAAATCGTTGACCACGCATTTTTTCCTTGATGTGCAGGAATAAAAAGAAGTCATTGGGTGCCAAGTTAGGACTGTACGGCGGATGACCCAGCAATTCGAAGTTTTGGCCGGTCAAAAATTAGCTGGTTTGAGCACATGTGTGAGAGCTCGCATTGTCATGGTGCACAATGATTCGTCTTCTCTTGTTCGTTTTCGAATTTCTCCGAAGACTTCAGGCAAACAAATTGTGGCGTACCACTCAGAATTGTCCTACGTTGCTCAAGCGCAACATTCGCCACATGACCAGTTTTGCCGAAGAAACAGGCGACCATTTGCTTCGAAGTGCTTCTTCCACAAACAACTTTTTGGATTTGGCTGGTTTTCGAATACCCACACGGTCGATTGCTCATACGCATAGACCCATGATTCGTCACCTGTGACGATCTTATAAACGTCTTTTGAAGCACTGCGATCGTATTTTTTTCAAAATTTCTTTGCACCAATCGACACGAGCCTTTTTTTTGAGCGATTGTCAAATTGTGCGGGATCCAACGAGAACAAAACTTTTTTTTAGGCCAGGCGTTCATGCAATATCAAATGTATGCTGGTGGAAGAAATGTCCAAGGTTGCCTCTATCTCACGGTGTGTCACATGACGATCTTGCATTATCAGTTCATGCACGGCATCAATGTTCTCTGGCACAACGGCCGTTTTTGGACGACCTTCGTCTTTGAGCAAGCGTCGGCCACGACTGAATTTGTTAAACCTGTTCAGTGCTATAGGATGGTGCTTCATTGCCATACAAAGATTTTTAAGTAAGTACATCGATACACCTTTGTCGTGATAATCCACATCGAAAGTTGTGAAAAATTAACGCACGAAAATATTCACGAGTTACTCGTAATTCCATTTTTTTTGCCTAATTGATTTTTTCAAGTCACTGTAAACAACACAAATGGCGGTCGTACGTCAAAACGTTCTGAGTACGTTTATGCTAAAAAATTCAAACTTTCCAATGGAAATGTCAGATGGCGCTAGGCATCACTTAGTGTTGCTTAGGCCAGAAATATAAATAGCAACCCTCGTATAATGTTATAATAATATACTATACTCTGAAGGGTCTTAGACAAGTATTTCGAGATATAATAAATGGAATGACAAACTAATATAGTGTGGTCCATTTTAAATTGGCATCGGCTGTAAAAAAGTTCTAAATCGTAAAAAACACGATTTTTCAGTAAAATTCTTCGTCTCCTGCCAAACAGTCTTTAGCTGATTGGGCGAAGCGAAAACGCATCGGATGGTGTTCCATTATTAAATGACACAGTTCAACCTTTTCAATCAAACAAGAAATTTTAAAAAAATTATCAGTAGTGCTAAGCCGCCCACCCTGTGTTTTGAATAAAAAAACCTTTTTGTAAATCGACTTAATGTTCTTTAGTATTAAATAATATACTTTATAAAAATCTGTACTGTTGAATAACTAAAGCACATAAACTAATCCTAAAAGATAATTTTAAGGTATGGTTAAACGGTGTCATACTATGGTTGTAAGGAACATAACATGTGAGAAAATTACTATGGCTGTGAGGATCATAAATTGGTTGTAGGGATCATAATATGGTTGAGTATGAATAATAATATGGTTGTGGGGAGTATAGTATGGTTCTTTGTGAATTATACTATTGTTGATAGGATCTTATTTAGTTTGGTTCTGTGATTCATACTATTGTTATGAGGATCATACTCATAACAATCATAATATGATTGTGGGAATCACAACAAAAGTATAATCCTCATAACAATAGTATGAATCACAGAACCATGCTAAATATGATCTTATCAACAATAGTATAATTCACAAAGAACCATACTATACTCCCCACAACCATATTATGATCCATACTCAACCATATTATAGTTGTATTATAGTTGTGTGTGCATCATACTATTCATGTGAGGATCATAATATTGTTGTGCCACAACCATATACCTAATATTGGTATAATGCTCTTCGAATATTGTCACCCCAACTATACTCTTGTTTTTCGTGTGAATAAAGGATTTTCGCCGACACAATAATTGATTAGTGGACCATCTGATTTGTTCAATCATTCTAAATTAAAGTGCTTCACTAGCCAGGGTCTGTTTCGCAATGGCGCAAACTGTAAACGAGGCGTGAAAAGTACACAACGTTTAATCAAAGTTACAACGTTTCTAATCAAATATTTTATTGAATGATTGTCTTATGGTTATCGTGACGACTATCACAAAAGAAGACTTAATTTTAAATCCTGGAAAGAATGTCTTAAGATTTTAGAAGCGATTTACTTAGTTTAGCTATAAAGCCATTCTTTGTAAAGGCAGTAACAGTAGATTCCAGTCAGTCATTCGAGATTGGTTCGGGAAAAGTTGCTTAAAGGAAGGCAACGAAAAGCACGTTTATAATTTTAAGATTTACTACAAAATACTCGTAGTTGATGGTAAATTTGAAAAATTTTATTACTTGAATACAGTATTTTTTGACTTAATTTTTTAAATTTCTGTTTTTCATTTATTTCCTGCCTGATGACAGGAATCAATCATATGCGTTACTCGTATGTCTGCCACTTGTCACCGCCGTCTGGAGGGCCTACAGCCATTAATGTATTTATTCTCCTCTCCATAAAATCATACGTTCCTCTTCCTCTTCGTCTGTCCTATAAACATGCCAAAACTTCTCTGCCGTCGAATTGCCCTCGAGCCATGAACTGTAATGACCATGTAAAACCTGGTTCAGCCCCCTCTCCTCTTCATCACAAACAGTAGAGCATATTTTAGGTACTTATGATTTTTTCCCTACAAAAATAAACATTATAGTATCCGATTACGGATATAAATGCTAATCACCAGCATTATTGATTCGGCCTGAGGGCTGGAGGTGTGGAAACATTGCCGGCATCAACACCAGCACGGCAAGGGCGAGAAATTAAAACAAAAATCTGTTGCTTAGAACTGACCTTCATTTGGGTTTTTCGGGGAAATGAGTGTTTTTCCATCCGAGCGGATATTAACTTTTTTCAATATTCTTTCTATGAGAGTGTCCATCACAAGTGGCATGAGATAGCCGACTAGGGGAAGTTAAACTTATAAAGGAGGCTGTTGGTGTTGCTGGTATAGCTGCTGCCACAGAATCATAAGACAACAAGAAAAAAACAACGCCCTAAAGGTGTTGAAAAAAGTGCGATTTGTATCACCCAAATTGTTAATGGGAATATTTGAAAGGCAGGATGACTTCTTAAGATGTGTACAGACAGTAAAACATAGTTTGCTATGGCATGGCGATTTTCCTACTTATGCCGAAGCATTTGAACAAATGTAGGCTAGGGTCAGGAAAAAGAGAAAGTTGAGCTACTAGGCCAGCTGGCTGAGTGAATGAGGATGCCTGAAATTGAGGGTAGCACAGACTGTTGTAGAATGAAAGGTGAACAGTCGAATTGGCAGGCTAGCATAATTTTTTATTCCGACAAATGTAAACAAAACGAAAAAACTAACTCAGATTATTTAAATTTAAATTAAAAAAAAAACATTTATTTTATTTTTCTCTCGACTGATTTCTTATATTTTGTTAAATTTCCTTTTCTGGAATTACAAGAAGACACAATTGATTTTTATACTCATATGCAAAACCGACCAAATCAGTCAAAAGAGGAAAAGTTCTAGTTTCAGGGACTAAAAAAATTAAGAACCACATTTATTAAACATTTCGGATCCTTTATCTACGATTATATTTATTCGTGGTTTGTTTGTTCTTGATAGAAGCAAAAACAACTAAACGGATCTGGAAATTTTCATACAATATAGCTGTATGGCCGATGTTTTAAATAGGCTGATATTTGGGTTGGTAGGGTTGACATTTGAAGGAGGTGTCACGTCCACAAACCTAAAAATGTTAACTGACAATAACTAAAAAACTATAAAATTCCGAACATGTTCGATGATGTTCGATGTTCGGAATTGTAAAGGGTGTCCCAAGAAGAACGCAATTTTTAAATCTGGCAACATTCGAAGTGTCATTGTTTGACATTTGAACAATTGTTATTGTTTGTTAGTAGAAGGTACGAGGTTAGTAAAAATGGAGCGCTACACGAAAGGGAGTTCGTTAATTGGGTATTGGAGAGACAACATGAAAATGCTGATTTTGCCGATAAAATCATCTTCAGTGACGAGGCCCATTTTCATCTTGATGGCTTCGTCAATAGGCAGAATTGTCGCATTTGGGGTGCGGATAATCCTCGAGTGATTCACGAGAAGCAAATGCATCCTCAACGTGTCACTGTGTGGTGTGGTTTTTGGGCTGGAGGAATCATTGGACCTTTTTTTTATGAAAATGAGGCAGGTCAAGCGCAAACAGTCAATGGTGTTTGGTATCGTGAAATGCTAACCAGTTTTTTCTTGCCTAGAATTGAAGAAATGAATGTGGAGGGCATGTGGTTCCAACAAGACGGCGCCACATGTCATACAGCCAGAGAAACAATTCAATTGCTGCATCAGTCATTTCCCGGTCGTGTTATTTCGCGTTTTGGAGATCAGAATTGGCCGTCTAGATCGTGCGATTTAACACCATTAGATTTTTTCTTTGGGGTTTTTTGAAGTCGATGGTTTACGCGAATAAGCCGACGACGACTCAAGCCTTAAAAGACGAATTTGGACGCTGCATTAATGAAATACCGCAGCATTCATGCAAAACGGTCATTGAAAATTTCAATAAAAGATCGCGTGCATGCCAGCAAAGCCGCGGCGGCCATCTGCACGATATATTGTTCCATACATAACCTCATTCTGTCTACTTTACGATATAATAAAGTTTCACGATTTTTTCTTAAATATCTGTGTTTTATTTAAAATTTAATAATTGCGCTCTTCTTAGGACACCCTTTATATAACCAAAAAGTTGTGGGGGAAAAGTGAGCGTCGCCACGCCCCTTTTTAAAAGCGCTCTAGCAAATTTTATAATAGATCTATCCTCTTAAAATTATCTAATCTAAATCGAGCAGTTTGGTACTGTGGACCAGGAGACTGTCACATTCTATAAACGGTTAGGATTTTGAAAGAGGGCATGTCACAGCCTTCCTCCTTTCAGACTAAAAACATTAAGGATCATGTTTTTTAAACATTTCGGACCCTTTATTTACGTTTACACGGTGGTACAAAATTGAATGAAATAAAAAAAACCTGGGACCGGATATTATTTTTCTTGTAGGGCTTGTCGAGTAAAACAAGATTGCAATAGTGAAATATGCCGGACACCCCCAAAATCCGGATTTACGGTTAAAAAACCGGTTTTTGTACCTTTGCGCACTTATAAGCCTGTAATTTTGGTTGATAATGATCCGATTTTCAATTTCTTACTAGAAGAAACTGAGAAAGAAGAAACAGATTTTTCGAAGAAACAGATCTTTGGGTGTTATTGTCCAGCAAACACAAATTTTGTAGATTTATCAAAAAAAAAATTCAACTTTGGTGACGTTTTTATACATTATATTATTAAGAAACTATAATACTATTGAATTTATTCAAAAAGTACGTTTATTTGTGATTACAACGCTTTGTTGGGTTTAAAACTAGATAAACAATTGACTGAGTTATTTAACTTTTCATGAAAATAAACTTTTAAACATTTTATACAAATTTTTAACAAAATGGCAAAGTGACATTGATTTTCGTGGCTGCACACTACTTTTATCATGATTTCGGGTCCGTGACAACCCTCTTCAGAAAGCCTTGCTGCAATTGTTGAAAGTAAAACCGAACTCTATAAGGCCAGGCTCTCCACAAACGAATGAGAACTACTGTTGTAAACCTTACTTTTCAAGTTTTCTTCACACAAATGCCCACGAAAATACAACTCACTCTTGCCACCACTAAAGAGCACACGTTGTTGTAAAAGAAATCTATTGATGGCTCTCGATGTGGAGTCTCTTTAGAGCTGGCAACAAAATTACAGGCTTATAAGTGCGCAAAGGTACAAAAACCGGTTGTTTAACCGTAAATCCGGATTTTGGAGGTGTCCGGCATATTTCACTATTGAAATCTTGTTTTACTCGACGAGCCCTACAAGAAAAATAATATCTGGTCCCAGGTTTTTTGAACTGTCGCACCGTATTATTTTTGTTAGTGGTTTATTTGTTCTTGATAGGTGCATAAACTACTGAACCGATCTTCTTGGATTTTTTTTCCCAAAAATTGAAAATGGCAATAACTTTAGAACTAAAAGAACTACGAACATGAGGTTTAGTTATAAGCTGTTTGTATATAACCAAAATGGTTGTCGGGGACAAGTAGGCGGTGCCACGCCCCTTTCCTAAAAGCGCTGTAGCAACTTTAATAAGAGACCTATCGTTTTGCAGTTTTAACAATGTGCTGCTATAAACCAAGAGATTGTCACAGGTTATAAACGGTTGCGATTTTAAAAGTGGGCGTGTCACCGCCTTCATATCCTAAAACTTAACACATCGAAAGCTCATAAACTATACGAGCTACGAACATCAGATTTGGTACATATACTACAGGGTGGAGCTCGGTAATTTGCTTATTTGCTCTGCAGGCTGTGGCGGCACTGTTGGTCTTAGAAAGTGGAGAATGTGCATGGCTTATATTGGCTGACGGGAGATTTGTATTCGTCTGCCTTCCAGTTGCCATAATGCTATGGGCACGTGAGTATTGCAATTGTGTTGTTTTCTGATGAGGAACATTTTCACCTCAGTAGGTGTGTAAGCAAACAAAATATGCGGAACTGGAGTGAAACAAACCCCGAGAACTTCACCAGAGACCTCTGCATTCGGACAGCGTCACTGTGTGGTGCGCCATATCACTAGTAGGCATCATTGGTCCTTACTTTTTCCAGTCTTGTCGTAACTGTGAACTATGATACAGGATTTTTTCCAGCCGGCTTTTGAGGTAATGCAATTAGAGGATACATGGTTTCAACAGGATGGTGCCACTGCACACACGGCGAGGGTTACCATGAATCTCACGACAGCCGGTTCTATGCACCGGATCGATCCTAAGCAGGAATTATTTGGCCAAGGGCTGTCACCCCGGCACTATATGCCGCTACAACAACATGAATTGTTTGAGGCAAATGTTTCCTATCTCTTTGAGGGGTGATGTGAACTGGCCGCCACCTTCACCAGACTTAGCCTCATGCGATTTTTTCCATTGAGGTTACCTTAAGTGGAAGGTGTATATCAATCGTCACAACATCTTGGAAGGCCTAGTTTACAATATTGAGGTCGACATGCTTGTTAGTGCTCATGAAAACTTCAGAAATCGTATGTAGCAGTGTGTGGATAGCGAAGGTCGACATTTGCCACATTCTTTACACTATTTAAAACCATACAATTTAAAAATTCCCTTACTGTTCGATGTTATTAAAATATAAAATAAATTTGTCTAAGGTTCATAATTATTTTTATTTCATTTCCAAATAAGCAAAAGGCCGCGCCCCACCCTGTATTAGTTTGTTATGAAATTCGTGCGGGGAAAAGTGGGCAGTTCCACGTCCTTTTTTATAGGCCAATCGTCTTGAAATTTTGACAGTATGCTACCGCGGACGATCTCAAAAGGGGGCGTCGCACCGCATACGGATCCAAAAGCTCATAAACAATAAGAGTTCGAAACATGAGATTCGGTATATATACTATCAATGTATATAGAAAAATGCTGTAGGCACAAAGGTGGCTTTGCTTGTTTGATATACATCCTGATCAATCTAGAGGTATTTTTTCAATACGGTTTTTTTCCACAGATTACGCGTGAGTTGTGTTATACTTTTTTTCAGTATTGTTTGCCATTTCAACATATTTTTTTAAAATTGATAATGGCCATCGCGCCTTTAAATCGAACTTTTTGCTACCTGAAATTGAAGTCCGTAATCTTGACGACATTTCGCTTCAAGATGACGATGATGTCACTTGCCATACAGCGGCTCAAACAATTCATCTATTGAGAGGTCAATTCGAAGAGCAGCTAAGTTCACGTTTTAAACCGGTGAGTTGGGTGTGATATCACATGATATCATGTGATATCACACCTTTAGATTTTTTTCTTTGGGGCTACGTAAAGTCCAAAGTCTATGCTAAAAAACCCAGCTACGGTTCCGGGTTTTAGAGCCAAATTTACATGTGTCATTAACGCCATACCGGTCGAAATGCTAATCCAAAATTGGGCCCTCATAATGGACAACCTGAGGCGTAGTTGTGGCTAACATTAAAAAAAGACATAAAATGTCCTTTCAAATGACTAGTAAGGATTCCACACTTGATTTGAATTTTTTTATTTTGTAAAAAATGCCTCTAGATTGATTACCCGTTAATTAAGGGAGTTTAAAAAATGGTTTTCAGTATACTAATCTATAAGTGTCAAATAACTATACTTTTTTACTACAAAGCCAAAAATAAATTTTGCTAAATTTGGAAAATTTTAAATTCGGCCCATTTAAACATGGGCATTTTTTTTACCAGAAATTAGAATTGTTCTAACAAATTCAACAACGAATCTGGGTAAATTTAGCGCCGGTCTAACGAGGTCCACAGCGAATTTTCAACTGGTTATTCTGAACGTAGAGAAGTACGAGGGCGGTTCGGAAAGTTCTTAGCCTATCAATGAAAGAGAATAGTTTTTCAAAAATATTTTTATTTTTTAATATAATCTCCTGAAACTTCAATACACTTAGTCCAACGCTTATCTAGCAATTCTATCCCTTGATTAAAATAGTTTTCCTCAAGGTCTTCAAAATAGTGGTTTACAACTGTAATTGCATCTTCATTTGAGGTAAAACGCTTGCCAGCAAGGATTTTTTTTTTAGATTTGGGAACAGGTAAAAGTCACTGGGAGCTAAATCAGCAGAATAAGGTGGGTGGTCAAGCAACTCGTACTTTAAATCGTTGATTTTAGCCATTGTTAAAAGCCATTGTCTTGATGAAAAATTATTTTATGTGTTGTAAGCCAGGACGTTTTTTCTCGAATTTGTACATTTAATTGATCTAGAAGGTTGCAATAGTACTCTGAATTTATTGTTTTACCCTTTTGCAGATAGTCAATCAATAAAATACCTTTGAAGTCCCAAACAACCGTTGCCATAACCTTACCAGCCGATTGAATTGTTGTTGCCTTCTTTGGGGCACTTCCTCCAGCTTCAGTCCATTGTTTGGATTGTTCTTTTGTCTCTAGAGTATAGTGGTGGATCCATGTCTCATCAACAGTTATGAAACGACGCTTAAAATCCATTTTATTTCGCTGAAAACGATCCAAACAAGCTTGAGAAATGTTCATTCTTATGCGTTTTTGGTCGACTGTTAACAAGTCCGGCACCCATCTTGCAGAAAGCTTTTTCATCTGTAGTTCTTCATGCAAAATTAAATGGACTCGATCATTTGAGATGCCCATGATATTAGCTATTTCACGCACTTTTATTCGTCGATCATTTAATACCATATCATGTACTTTGGCTACAATTTCTGTTGTTGTTGCTGTTTTTGGACGTCCACTACGTGGTTCATCTTCAATGCTTGTACGACCACGTTTAAGTTCAGCAACCCAATTTTTTACTGTTGCATATGAAGGAGCACTTTCACCTAACACATTCACCATATCATTATGAATTTCTTGTCCCGATAAACCTTTTTTATGTAAATATTTAATGACACCACGCATTTCTAATTTTTCCATTGTAAAAAAATCGCGGATGCGTCTTTTGTGAACACCTGTTTCTATATGAAGGAGTTGCCAGATCGAAACAAAATTTAACATGTGTTCATAGCAGAGATGGAAGTTTCCAAAACACTTAACTTTTTTCTGTTTATACCGCGCTTTTTGTGCTAGGCTAAGAAGTTTCCGAACCGCCCTCGTACAGTGTCTAATACAGTCAACCAAGCCCCACTTTAGCTTGTTTAAATAGTTTCAAATCAAATTTATTTTATAATTGCTTTAATCTAGTCACCCTATAACTTATAGAGTCTCCGATCAATATTCCGAGGAGTTTCACAGAGAATAGCAAGCCCAGCAAACACTTTATCCTATGGTGGAAGGCTATAAAAATTAGCGTCATGTTTAGATTGTCAAATAAAACAGACCTATCGTTATGCTTTGCTCGTTTCCTTTTTCCTCTGTGTTGTTCGGACAGTGTTACGACTTTTTGTGTTTTTCTACTCATTGCCCACCCTATTTTGTTTGGAAAGCATTATGATGATAATAATGAATGTCAAGAGCATATACGACGACTACTCGTATATGCATAAACATGAATTGGGCAAATCTGCTATCTTTGTTTTCGGCTCATATGTCCGTCCTGCCGACCTTCGGTATGCTTGTTTGCCGCTTTTTTCGGTTCTATTTTTGTTTGACCAAAAAATTCCTATACTTTGTATGGCTCCCTAAAATTCCAATTTGGTGGGCTGGGGTTTTCGGTCAACATTTCTATGTTAAAATCTACATGCGCCTTGTGTTGTTGAGCGTTATCAGTGTCCATGGATCGCCGGCGAAAGCCAATTCACTTCAATTTCAGTTCATTACTTAATAACAGACAGCACGCACCTCGCCAGACTCTTCCTCCTCCTCCATGGGCTCTATATCTTTCTCTGGCCAGCGTTTTTTTTTCACAGCCAAAAGTTGGCAGATACATTGGGGCACGAAGAAAAAACAGGGATACAAAAAAAAAACATAATGTGAAACTTATCAGATTTGGCTGGCTTCCACTGTGCTGGCTTTTTTTGTTCGTTCGTTCGTTCGTTTGTTTTTTCTTTTCTTTTATTTTTGCTGTATCAATCACATTGCGAACAATGTGATTTTGTTCTAATCATATCCGAAAAACGGCTTCGTTTTGTTTGGTTTTCCCTGATTTCGTTTATTCCGGGAAGCGTATGTTGCATTTTAAGTATATTTGTTTTGTATTAAACGATACTATCGTCGTCATCATCATCATCGCCATCAATAATGGCCACATCGACAACATTTCCATACGGCTTAAATGGCATTTCGTTATCAGAAGATACCGCCAGCCAAACGACGACAACTGCCACTGGATGTTGTTCAATGTCACCGTTGTTTTGCAGGGCTTTTCTAAATACGGGGTACTTAACAGACAAAACAAAGCCCTACAAAGCCCAACGCCCAACTATTCCGGCTAATGCCACTTGGAGTACTTGAGTGAGTCCATGGAGTAGCTCTCATTATTGTCTGGTTTTTATTTTATCTCGAATTTTGTTTCAATACTCGTAATTACTCGTTTATTCCACTTAATCCCGTATGGCTTTTATTTTTTATTTAAATCAAAGTGAGAGAGAAGGTCGCGTTTGACAGATTTTCAAAAAAAAACAAACAGTTTTGAATTTGTTTTATGTCAAATGCAGTCATACGCAAGGAATGAAGGACTGAAAAAAACAAGACAAAGGCGCGGACACGACGAACGTTCAAAACAGACAGACATAGAGAGAGATGTGCTGATGAACTTCCCGGGCCGGCTTGAATGATATCCTCTTTTGATATGACATTTGACGTTTGATCTTTGTCATTAATTAATTAGTTAATTAACTTGATTCCATAGCAAGTCCTTCAACAGGCAAAAAACATTTAAGATACCCTTACGCCCGAAGAGTTCATGTTTTTATTATTTTGTTGTTTCTGGGTAAAACGTAAGGGTTAAAGAATTTTAGGAAGCTGAGGCTGAATGAAAGGAAGGTCAGTCAGTCCGCCAAAAGGCTATAAATAGAGTGAGATATAGACATTCAAAAGAAAGTTTAATTTGAAAAAAACGACAAGATTATGCTTTCAAAGATAGACAGACAAGTAAAACAGTTTCAGTTGGTTCTATCGGTTCTATAGCCTCACCCAAAAGTGGGCGAAATGATACAGTGTACACGCAGAGAAAAGACATGGTTACTATATGGTCACGACAACAATAGTATGTTTTCTGCAATAAAAGTATGGTCGTCGCAACCATAGTATTTTTTTTTTTTTGAATTTCATTTTGACAATACTATGATTGCGGCAATATTAATATCGTTGAAATGTAACAATAGTATTGTTGCCAAATTAAAAATGAAAATATGGTTGTAGCAACAATATTAATATGGTTGGTGGAACAAAAGTATTGCTTTCATGGGCTTTATGTTAACAATAACATGATAACGGCAATCATACCCGCAAAATTGTGTGTGTTTTTTTTAATTTGACAATGTTATTTTTGCGAATATTACGCAATAATGTAAAAATAATTAAATTTTTTCGAAGCAAACTACGAATTATCAAACGAAAATATTTTTAATTAATATTTTTTTACTGTTTAATAAATCACACCTATTATTATAAAACTTATGTAATAAAATTCTCTATTGTTGAATAACAACTTAACCCAATCTTTACAAACAATTTTGATTGTGTGTAAGTCATACTATGGTTGTTAGGATCAAACTATGGTTGTACGTTAAACATACTATGGTTATGATGATCATAATATGGTTGTGTGGATTATAGTATGGTTGAATGTGAATAAGAATATGGTTGTGGGGATCATAGTATGGTTGTGTGTGAATAATTTTATTGTTGTGAGGACCATATATCATAGTATGGTTGTGTGTGAACCATACTATTGTTGTAATGGTCATAATATTGTTGTGCCAAAACCATATAACCAACAATTGTATGACGCTCTTCGAATATTGTTACCCCAACCATACTTTTTTAATAGGGCGAATCATTTACTCTTTTTGTACGCACATACCGAGCCCTTGGCGTTAAAAAGACTTAAGCGCCATTTTGTCGATACTACACGCAGAAAAAAAGTATGGTTGTGGTGACAATATTCAAGGAGGATCATACTATTGTTGGCTATATGGTTGTGCCACAACAATATCATGATCCTCACAACAATAGTATTATTCACACATAACCATACTATGATCCCCACAACCATAGTATGATTCACACTCAACCATACTATGATCTCCACAACCATACTATGATCATCACAACAATAGTATGATTCACACTCAACCATACTATTATCTTCACAACCATATTATGATCCTCACAACCATAGTATGTTTCTCATACAACCATAGTATGATCCTCACAACCATAGTATGATTCGCACGCAACCATACTATGATCCCCACAACCATAGTATGATTCACACTCAACCATACTATGATCCCCAAAATTATTTATTAGGATTGGGTAATGTTGTTATTCAAAAATAGAGATTTTTATCAAGCAAGTTATTATAAATTGCATTACTATTAGATCATAGCCAATTTTGAGGCCACGTTTTTATTGAACATTTCATTCAAGAAACCAAAATATATATTTCAACGGTCAAAAATACTTTTAGTTGCCAGCAGAGGTGAATGCTACTTCACCATCCGTAGACACCAAGTAACGAATGTGATTAAACCATGATCAATGGCTTTATACTTAAGTGCAGGCAGATTTTAAATAAACGAGAACCAGTCGGTATTAGAGTATTTCACCGAACAAAGTAAACACATTAAAAATCCCTCGAACTACTTTCCGATTGTTATTTTTTTTAATGGACATCAACCATTCACTGTATCGTGTGTATGTGTTTTTTTTTGTATATCAAAAAAACATACGCACACACATACATGTATTCTCTACAAAACCTGTTTTGTTATGTTCATAGTCACAACCATACTGTATGATTGCCGTAATCATATTTTTGTTAACGTAAATTTTAAACAACAATTTTGTTGTTGCACTAACCATGTTTATATGGTTGCTACAACCATTTTTTCATTTCTAAATTTGGCAATAATACTATTGTTACATTTCAACAATAGCAATATTGTCGCAATCATACTATTGTCAAAATGAAATTCAAAAAACAATACTATGGTTGCGACGATCATGCTTTTATTGGAGAGAACATATTATTGTTGCGGTGACCATAGTGTAACCATATCTTTTCTCTGCGTGTAGCTTTTTAATAAACTGCGATAGCTGATTGTATTATAGAGTGGTCGATTTACCAATCGATATAGTGCCATCGATTTTTCGATAACTTTTGGAGTGAGGAAAATAGGAAAACTACTGAGAGAATCGTAGAGAACCCAATCCGTAGTCGTTTACTATTATTACGCGCCCAAATGTTATATTGTATTGCATGTGGCAATGTATATTTGAATGTCCCCTTTTAAAGGTAATTTAAAAAAAATCTTTTATTCTATTACCTACTAAAAAAAAAAAATATTGGAAATTTTGGCGTCTCGAATATGAATTTTTTTATATGTCGTAGTGGAACTGTTTTTTCCCCATGCCAAAAGCCATCGATGTTGTAATAAATTGTTGTCCTCGTAAAACGCTCTTATTCGCAAAATATTAAAAATTATTATTTTTATTTACAAATTAATAGCAAATGCCATTGAATCAGATGAATTTCGATGAATTAGCAAATAACAAGAAATAACTTTTCCTTCCATCTACAGGGTGGCGGGTGAATATTGTTAAATGAAGAAATTCAAGTAACTTTTTTTTCAGTGTATGGAACTCATTTTTATTTTATTCATGTAAAAGCTCATGTAATTTTTTTAAATAAAGCTTAATTAGTTTTAAAAATAATGCTCGTTGATGCATATGCGGCATCTTACCAAAAAGTTGTTCATAACTTCTTCGAGATTTGAGACCGGAATCGCCGCAATTGTTTCTCGAATGGATTGCTTTAGTTCATTCGAATTTGTTGGTTTTGCTTCGTAGACTTCCTGTTTGCAATAACCCCACAAGAAATATTCAGGTGCAGTAAGGTAAGGCGACCTGGGGGCCACCGGAATCTGAAGTATCTGGATATCACCTTATTGGGAAATTATCGTTGCAATTCTGTGATAACAGCACGGGCTATGTGAGAAGTTGCACCATCTTGCTGAAACCACACAGAGTTGAAAGAAATTTCCATGCGGCGTAATTCTGAATAGAGAAACTCTCTCAACATGCTCAGGTAAGGGGTCTCCAGTAACCGTAACGGTGTGAACGTTTTCTTCGAAGAAGTAGGGCCCGACAAGGCAGCGCGATGAAACTGCACACCACACTGTGACACGAAGTGAATGCAATTCCGTCTCAAAGAGTATCTGTGGGTTGAAAGCACTTCATGTTCGACAATTTTGTTTGTTTATGTTGCCGTTTAAATCGAGATAGGCCTCGTCAGGCATGAAAAGACAATTCAATATGTTTCCGGCCTCGTCCACCATTCGAAGCATCTTTGAGGCGAATCGAGAAGACTTTTGCGTTCAGTTTGGTGGCCATTTGAATTTTATATGGGAATAAGTCCAAATCTTTGTGCCTTTACCAATTTGAGCAGATAAGCTTCTTGTCGAGACTCTTGGATTGTTTTGTATGGCAGCAGCGATTGTTCCCTCCGTCCGAACTAAAGGCTTGCGATGGTAAGGTCTTCTGTTGACTGCCCTGTGCTCGTCAAACTTGTTGGCAAGTCTCATTGTGGTCATCTGCTCGGAAGATTGCCGCCAAACGTGCGCCTATACTCTCTTTAAACCGAAGCTTCGGACTCCAGTGCGTGATAGCGGCGTACAATCAAAATTCTTGTTTCAATGTCTCTTATCCTTATTTTTTAAATTTAAAAATCAATCTGCAAAATAAAAATGAAATAAACCAGATTCATTAAAAAGAAAAAAAAGTTATTAATTTTTTTTTTAGGAGCGGCTTTCATCAGCCACCCTGTATGACAAACATCAACTTTCCTGATTTTATTAGCTTTTGGAGTAATTCACTCTTTTAAAAATAATAAAAATCTTTCTTGTCTTCTATTTAATTATAGATGCAAGAGGTCTTGAGCCGGTTAATTCCTTGTTCAATGTGAAAAATTCTTATCTGTAAATTTTTTTTATATAAAGTCGACATAAAAATACTGGGCTTTCCATTAAGGTCATAAAATTGTTATATATTAATAAAACAGAATATTTAAGATCTAGAGTTCAAATTTATTCCAGCTGTAGTGCATAGGTTACATTTAAAGAATGAAATTCGACCACCACGAGCCCGTCTACAGCGAACTGTTGTTTGGACCCAATTTTCTACCACTCTTGCACACATTTCGACCGGGACGTTGGCAATTTCGCGTTGGATGTTGTCTCTGAGCTCGTCTAAAGTTGTTGGCTTGTTGGCATAGACGAATGATTTGATGTGGCCCCATAAAAATATATCCAGTGGCGTTAAATCGCATGAACGACCGGACCATTTCTCGAGATAATACGTTCACCGAATTTGCCTTTCAGTAAATCGGTTGGAACGCGTGCGGTGTGGCTAGTAGCACTGTCTTGTTAAAACCACATATCGGCTATGTAAAGCTCATCCAATTCTGGCCAAAAAAAATTTTTCTAACATGGCACGATAGCGCTCTCAATTGACGGTAACATGACGTTTGTTTTCATTTCATGAAAAACCACACCGCGCAATATTTTTTTGCGGATGCAGTTGTATCTCACCTGGTGGGTTTGTTGCTGTCCAATAACGTTTTTTTCTTTATAGACAAAATTACTTAGCCAGAAATTAGCTTCATCGCTGAAGATTATTTTTCGATAAAATTCTGGATGTTCGTGAAACATTGCCACAGCCCAATCGGAGAAGTTTCTGCGTTTCAAATGATCAAGTGGCTTTAGCTCTTGAGTCAGTTTGATCGAATAAAGAGGAAGGCCAAGATATTTTCGCAAAATACACCAAAGTATGGTTTAAGAGATGCCCAATTTCTGAGAACGACGTGGAATCGACTGATTTGGCTCATTTTGAATGGATACACTTACGGCTGCCACATTTGCGTCACTTCGAGCGGCACTGGGTCTTTTTTGAAACCGGAACATCTAAAAGTGAAAATTTGGATCCAGATTTAAGCACTATAGCACGCACAGCCTGTCGGGAAGGACGTTTATTAGGGCGGAAAATTGGAGTAAGCGCTCTTAAAGTTGCGACCACCTACTCAGAATTTCGATAGTAATTTTAAAGATACGAAATTTGTATGTCCCTATTGGAAACCCCCTTAATTCCAATTATTTTTCAACTAAATGGTCGAAATGGTCAATTTCCAATCCCATAGGCTGTTTTGGAAAATTATAATGACATGTAAAATTTCAAATCCAATAGATGGACAAACGGGCATGGCTCAAATAACTCATAAAGTCATGAAAGGGCCTTTAATGCTTTTTTCGATGCGTTACACTTTTTTTTCGCACCAAATGTTATATACCTTCTTACCCAGTAAGTGGAGGTTATAAAAAAGCCTCTCAAAAATTAGTAAAAAAAGAAATTAGTGTGGCCTGTTTTCTGAACAGACAGAAGTGCAGAGTAAACTACGAGGGCGGTTCGGAAACCTCTTAGCCTAGCACAAAATGAACACATGTTAAATTTTGTTTCGATCTGGCAACTCCTTCATATAGAAACAGGTGTTCACAAAAGACGCATCCGCGATTTTTTTACAATGGAAAAATTAGAAATGCGTGGTGTCATTAAATATTTACAAAAAAAAGGTTTATCGGGACAAGAAATTCATAATGATATGGTGAATGTGTTAGGTGAAAGTGCTCCTTCATATGCAACAGTAAAAAATTGGGTTGCTGAATTTAAACGTGGTCGTACAAGCATTGAAGATGAACCACGTAGTGGACGTCCAAAAACAGCAACAACAACAGAAATTGTAGCCAAAGTGCATGATATGGTATAAAATGATCGACGAATAAAAGTGCGTGAAATAGCTAATATCATGGGCATCTCAAAGGATCGAGTCCATTTAATTTTGCATGAAGAACTACAGATGAAAAAGCTTTCTGTAAGATGGGTGCCGGACTTGTTAACAGTCGACCAAAAACGCAAGCTTGTTTGGATCGTTTTCAGCGAAATAAAATGGATTTTAAGCGTCGTTTCATAACTGTTGATGAGACATGGATCCACCACTATACTCTAGAGACAAAAGAACAATCCAAACAATGGACTGAAGCTGGAGGAAGTGCCCCAAAGAAGGCAAAAACAATTCAATCGGCTGGTAAGGTTATGGCAACGGTTGTTTGGGACTTCAAAGGTATTTTATTGATTGACTATCTGCAAAGGGGTAAAACAATAAATTCAGAGTACTATTGCAACCTTTTAGATCAATTAAATGTACAAATTCGAGAAAAACGTCCTGGCTTACAACACAAAAAAATAATTTTTTATCAAGGCAACGCACCAGCGCACAAGAGTGTTTTAACAAAGGCTAAAATCAACGAAATAAAGTACGAGTTGCTTGACCACCCACCTTATTCTTCTGATTTAGCTCACAGTGACTTTTACCTGTTCCCAAATCTAAAAAAATTCCTTGCTAGCAAGCGTTTTACCTCAAATGAAGATGCAATTACAGTTGTAAACCACTGTTTTGAAGACCTTGAGGAAAACTATTTTAATCAAGGGATAGAATTGCTAGATAAGCGTTGGACTGAGTGTATTGAAGTTTCAGGAGATTATATTGAAAAATAAAAATATTTTTGAAAAACTAACTATTCTCTTTCATTGATAGGCTAAGAACTTTCCGAACCGCCCTCGTATAGTTACTCTGCACTTCTGTCTGTTCAGAAAAGCCAACCAAAAGGAAGTTTTTGGAGACACTTAGACGTGTTTTGAATATACCATGATTTTAACACTAATGTCATATATGAATCTGAAAAAAACTTTTTTTGGTTTAAGCTATTTTACCCATTTTAATCAACGGTAAAGGATTTATAAGATTTATCCTGATAATTTTTACGACATTTATTTAATGTCGTTTTTACTTGTTTCCAATTACAATATTGTCGTCCAATTTCTTTGTTATACTTAAACAAAATCCTTTTATCTCTCATAAGGTCAAAAACACAATCTGATTTTAAATCAAAATTTAAATAAAAATCATTTAATCCTCATCATTTCACTACTCTTTCAAAATTTAAATATCCTGCTTAATTTTGTTATTGCAATTATTCCGTACTGTTTAAAAATCCCCGCAGTTATGACAAATACCCATGTTTCGCTAATCGGTTCCAATGTAACCCTTTGCGACAATGTTTAACAAAGTGAACCTCAATCTCTCTCTTTCTCCTAAGTCTGTGGACAATAACTTTTTTTGTGTTACCCCTTTGTCGTTGGTGAAAGTTCTGAAAAATGGACAAAGCGGTTTTGAAAAGGTCAACCAACAGCACAAACACATACAAAATTTCGAACAATAGCAGAGCTCATATCGTTCGCATGATCTCATATATCTCGTCATTGTCACTTCTGGCTCTGTGCTTCGTATGAATGACAGTTGTCAAGTACCATCCCTCATTATGGCGTATTTAAAATGTCATTTACTGATTGTTGTCATTGTTGGCTGGCATTTGCCTGAAATCTGGAAATTCCCATTGAATGGGCCAAGAAAAGGTAGTGGGATAATTATAGAAATCAAAGCAGTGGGGGTAGCGTTCGTTCATTTAATATTCATAGACTGAAATTATGGAGATGTGTCGTAATTTTTTTTTCGCTGGCGACAATGATGACTTTAGGAGATTGAATGGTATGTGGAGAGTTTAGCCGGTGTCCTTTTTTTACAAAAGGAAGGGCTGGATATTATGGACCTCAGTGTAGTTACAATCAGGTGCATGGTTAAAAAGTTTTAAAGTTTACTCTTAATTATTTGATTATTGGTCACCAAGCTCGCACACCTCGGGACAATTTTATGTTCACGCAGAGAAAAAACATGGTTACTACAGGGTCACGGTAATAATAAAATGTTCTCCGCAATAAAAGTATGTTCGTCGCAACCAAAGTATTGTAAACTGAATTTTGTTTTGACAATAGTATAATTGCTGCAATATTAATATTGTTGAAATGTAACAATAGCCAATTGCCAAATTTAAAAATGAAAGTATGGTTTTAAAAACAATATAAATATTGTTGGTGCGACAAAAGTATCGTGTTTTGCGTTTTATGTTAACAATAATATGATTACGGCAATCATACTGTATGATTGTAATTTTTCTTCATTTAAATATGCTTTTTAGAACAACTGTTATTGGTACGGATCTAATGCAATACTAGTACTTTTTTTTTATCGAAATAAAAATTTGTTTAACCAGCTGCTTTGGCTTTGTTTAACTGAAATATTTTTAACAAAAACGCTTACGTTTATTTAAACTTATTTTTTCTACTTTGAAATAAATCACTCCTATTATTTTGAATTGAATGTATTTTTAAATAATTTTCTAATTCAAATCTATTGTTGACAACTTAAACCAATTCTAATAAATAATATTGTGGATCAAATCTATTGTCGACAACTAAAACAAATTCTAATAAATTATATTGGGGATCATAGTATAATTGTGTGTGATCATACTACGGTTGTAGGAATCATACTATGGCTGTGAGGATCATACTATGGTTGTGGAGATTATAGTATGGTTGAGTGTGAATCAAACTATGGTTGTGGGGATCATAGTATGATTATGTGTGAATCATACTATTGTGAGGATCATAGTATGGTTGTATTTGAATCATACTATTGTTGTGAGGATCATAATATTGTTGTACCACAACCATATACCCAGCAATAGTATTATCCTCTTCGAATATTGTCACCACAACCATACTTTTTTTCTGCGTGTTGTTACGTTTTTTTTTATTGGGTTCCGGTGTTTTAACGATTTTTCGCAAACACTCCATTAACGAGTTTGGTTTTAACGCGAATGTAGAACAAAACTAGTAAAAGGGGGGCCGTGTCATTTAAATTTGTGGTAATGTGTTTTTGGTACAAAAGTTTGAACAAGTATGTGGGAGCTATATCTTAGTCTTAACCAATTTAATGACCGTGTTATCTATCGTCGTCGCGCTGTTAATTGGCTGCCACGACTATGTGATTTAACACCAGTGGTCTTCTTTCTTGGGGGATATTTGAAAGAAAAAGTGTACGTCAATAAGCCAAGAACAATTCAAGATCTAAAGCATGAGATAATTCGCTACATTATCGACATTGAACCTCCATTACTCGTATGTCTCGGAGTCATCGAAAATATGCACCATCAGATAGAGGTATGCCACCGAAGCCGTGGCGAGCATATTTCAAACATAATTGCCATAGATCCTTCTACGAAGGCTGCTATATACATGCATGCTATATATATTTCTGGCCTAATAATGAAAATGCGAATATTTTTAGCTCGTTTGTTTTATTTCGGTCTGTTGCTTTTGCATATTTATATCAAAATATTTATCATCAAAAATGGTTTTATTGTTTTTCAAAGTATTCTCTAGCATGATTTATACAATTTGCATGCGCTTAAACCAATTGTCAAAGCATTTTTTCCACTCCGATTGAGACACCTCCAAAACATGGGTTTTGAACGCTTCAACAGCATCTTTTGGCGACGAAAATCGTTGACCACGCATTTTTTTCTTCATGTGCAAAAATATAAAAGAAGTCATTGGGTGCCAAGTCAGGACTGTACGGCGGATGATCGATCAATTCGACGTTTTGGCCGGTCAAAAAGGCGCTGGTTAGAGCCAATGTGTGACAGCTCGCATTGTCATGGTGCACAATGATTCGTCTTCTCTTGTTCGTTTTTCGAATTTCTCCGCAGACTTCAGGCAAACAAATTGTGATGTATCACTCAGAATTGACCGTCCTAGGTTGCTCAAGCGGAACAGTCGCCACATAACCAGTTTTGCCGCAGCAACAGGCGACCATTTGCTTCGAACAACTTTCGTTGAATTTGGCTCGTCTTCCCAGACCCATACGGTCGATTGCTGTTTTGTTTCGGGCTCATACGCACAGATCCATGATTCGTCACCTGTGACGATCTTATAAACGTCTTTTGAAGCACCGCGAACGTATTTTTTTAAAATTGCTTTGCACCAATCGACACGAGCCTTTTTTTTGAGCGGTTGTCAAATTTTAAGGGATCCAACGAAAACAAACCTTTTTTACGTCCAGGTGTTCATGGAATATCGAATGTATGCTGGTGGTAGAAATGCCCAAGGATGCCTCAATCTCACGGTATGTCACCTGACGATCTTGCATTATCAGTTCACGCACGGCATCAATGTTCTCTGGCACAACGGCCATTTTTGGACGACCTTCGTCTTTGAGCAAGCGTCGGCCACTAGTGAATTCATTAAAGCAGTTTTTAACAGTGCTTTAGGATGGTGCTTCACCGCCATACAAAGATTTAAGTTCATCGATGCACTCTTGTCGTAATAATCCACGTCGAAAGTTGTGAAAAATGATCGCACGAAAATGTTCACGAGTTAATTTCAGTTTTTTGCCAAATTAATTCTTTTCAAGTCACTTTAAACAACACAAACGATGATCGTTCGTCAAAACGTTTTTAGAACGTTTATGCTAAAAAAAATGTCAAACTTTCCAATGGAAATGTCAGATGGCGCAAGGCAAAATTTAGAAATATATATAGCAATCCTCGTATTGAAGTGTGGAAAACACACATGTTTCCAAGATCTATTTAAAGATGACTATCTGTGACAAATGTTTTAACAAAATTTCGACGAGCGAGATTACCAAAAGTTGTAGTCGATCTTACGACAACTGCATTTATGCACTGGATCGACCCGTAGAAGCAAGTCTTCAGCCAGAAGCTGCGACTTTAGCAGTAAGTGCCGCCTATTCGTTTGGTTTGAATCCTGTCTTCGCATACACTTACGTTGCCATTCGTTGAGGACAAGGATTCAGATGGCAGTCGTCGTTAAACTGAAATCGCGACGAAACTAGTGGACAGCCTAGAAAATTCAGCCACTTAGAATTTGTAAAAAATCATGCTCTCTTTCCCACTTGGGTATAGATCTTGGGTAATATCCAGTGTTGCCGTTTTGCTCGGTTTCGACCAAATATTAAATTTCAATGAAATTTTCCCTGGGAAAATTTAAAAATTTGTTGTTTGGTCGGACCTTGGTCTGATTTTTAGGCATTTTTGCCGCTTATTATTATTAGGCTTAACATAGCCTCTATAAATAAGACTAAATATACTCGTATAACAATGAAGTCAATTATCAACAAAATAAAAAAAAATGGTAAAACTACAACAGTTAAGTCATCTGTTAAAAAAAAGTGCCTATTATCAGCATGTCACGATTCTGGAAAACCCATTTTAGAAAAATAATTTGTTGGCGCCTCTTTAGTAATTAGCGTGGATAGACCCCTATGCTCGATAGTCATCCAAGTTAAGTACTAAAATAGCTAAAAAAAAATAGTTTTATTATTTTTTTAGTTTTCTTTTTGAAGACATACGAGGGCGGTTCGGAAAGTTCTTAGCCTATCAATGAAAGAGAATACATAGTTAGTTTTTTAAAAATATTTTTATTTTTCAATATAATCTCCTGAAACTTCAATACACTTAGTCCAACTTATCTAGCAATTCTATCCCTTGATTAAAATAGTTCTCCTCAAGGTCTTCAAAATAGTGGTTTACAACTGTAATTGCATCTTCATTTGAGGTAAAACGCTTGCCAGCAAGGAATTTTTTTAGATTTGGGAACAGGTAAAAGTCACTGGGAGCTAAATCAGGAGAATAAGGTGGGTGGTCAAGCAACTCGTACTTTAATTCGTTGATTTTAGCCATTGTTAAAACACTCTTGTGCGCTGGTGCGTTGTCTTGATGAAAAATTATTTTTTTGTGTTGTAAGCCAGGTCTTTTTTCTCGAATTTGTATATTTAATTGATCTAAAAGGTTGCAATAGTACTCTGAATTTATTGTTTTACCCTTTTGCATATAGTCAATCAATAAAATACCTTTGAAGTCCCAAAAAACCGTTGCCATAACCTTACCAGCCGATTGAATTGTTTTTGCCTTCTTTGGGGCTCTTCCACCAGCTTCAGTCCATTGTTTGGATTGTTCTTTTGCCTCTGGAGTATAGTGGTGGATCCATGTCTCATCAACAGTTATGAAACGACGCTTAAAATCCATTTTATTTCGCTGAAAACGATCCAAACAAGCTTGAGAAATGCTCATTCTTATGCGTTTTTGGTCGACTGTTAACAAGTGCGGCACCCATCTTGCAGAAAGCTTTTTCATCTGTAGTTCTTCATGCAAAATTAAATGGACTCGATCATTTGAGATGCCCATGATATTAGCTATTTCACGCACTTTTATTCGTCGATCAGTTAATACCATATCATGCACTTGGGCTACAATTTCTGCTGTTGTTGCTGTTTTTGGACGTCCACTACGTGGTTCATCTTCAATGCTTGTACGACCACGTTTAAATTCAGCAACCCAATTTTTTACTGTTGCATATGAAGGAGCACTTTCACCTAACACATTCAACATATCATTATGAATTTCTTGTCCCGATAAACCTTTTTTATGTAAATATTTAATGACACCACGCATTTCTCATTTTTCCATTGTAAAAAAATCGCGGATGCGTCTTTTGTGAACATCTGTTTCTATATGAGGGAGTTGCCAGAAGTTTCCGAACCGCCCTCGTACTTCCGGTTCGTAGACACTAAGAGGATTGACACTTTTTGTTATTAAGTGATTCAACTATTGCGGTTTTGTAATGCAATCTTATTTGCCGAAGCTTAACTTAAAACAGCACTATTACTCGTATCAATATATCAATGACTTTTTAAGGATTTACTCGAAAATATTCAATTACGGACCGTTTTGATCGGTTTCTGGTTATATACGAGTATTGGTCAGGGAAAATAATTGCCCAGCGGCAACACTGGTCCCTCCCTATTCGACAAATCGATATTATAAAATTCCCTCTCTCGTCGGTGTTTCCAAATTGCGGAGATGTTAGTCAGGATATAAAGTTTTTTTCAACAGAATGTCTTAAGCAGTTTCATTTGGTTCCTGTTGAAGAAAAAGTATTTCATCTTAAAGGCAAAGCACTGATTCTACACAATAAAAACCGGCATGACCGAAGCGAAGCCTAAGCCCTAAATTCAAAGTTAATTCAAGAGTTTTTTCTTTTGTGTGTGAAGAACTTAAAGTAAATATCCTTTTTTATGTAGCCAGGGGATATACAAGTACAAACACTACCTTCCGGCACACCAGGCAAATATTCAAATATGCTTTCAAACAATAATACCAAGAAGAAAAAAACGAATCCTCAATCATAAAAAACCATCATTTTCACTTTAAGTGCGACCGACGCATTCGTATGACCAGGCAAACACTTCAAGTCATTGAATATGAAAATTCGCAAAACTTTATGAGTTTTTCAAATTTTATACGTACAAAAAACGGAAAATAAAATAAGGAAAAAGAAGGGCCCTCATTCAGACTCGGGCATAAATAAAAAACGAAGCTCTCAAATAGCCATAACGAAACAAATTCCACTTTTCAGCTGTCAGGGGCATAAGAAAACCAAAAAAAGCAGAACAATCTATGGGGCCAATAAGTTTTTGGCCATTAAGATTTCATTTTCCTTTCTTCTTCTTTTTTGTCAATTCTTGTCCCTTTTATAACAACCTAAAAAAAGTGAATTAAACCGTATATGCTGTTGTCATATTTAATTTTATTAGATTTTTGATCTCTCCCCCCCCCCCCCCCTTAAAAATAGAACATGCACGTTTGATTTGGGGGTTACGCACGGGAAACTTGTGGTCTGAATAGACAGACACTTGACAGTTGTCATAGGGAAAAAAGTAAGGAACTGTTTTTATTGCACATCAACATATGTATGACATGGTGGAGAGGGTGGGTTTGTTTTTGGGGCCAAACATCTGGAAAATTATTGCCATTCAGGAAAAAGCATATGGAATGGGTAGAAAAAAATATGGCATTGTCTATATGCGCTATACAGATAGTCGAATATATAAAAACGGCTGCCAAAAAAAATTCTGTATGTATAAATTATGCCCTTTAATAAAAAGCAATCCCAGAGAAAAAATCACCATAAGAATACAAAATAGAAAATCATTTTAGATTTTGGCTCTGAAACTCAAGAAGCCACAAACAAGGTCCGATTTAGATATGGCATTTTCTAAATACTTAGTAGGGACATAAATACCGTTACAACATTGAACACAACCATTTCAATGGTAGAACTGAACATACCTCCTTAATGTCATATGGGTTTTGAAAGCTAATCTCAATAGCGTAACGGGATTTTAAAATTGTTTCAACTTTCAACATGGAGCGGTCAGATAATGAGAACCGTATCGCTGTAATAGAGCTTTTCAAGTGTGAAATGAAAAAGCGATATTTTCCAAACGCTCCGGTCACCAGGGATTAGCCGCATGTTCATCTACCGATGCATAAAACTGTTTGAGGAGACTGGAGATGTAAAAGACCGCCACCGGTCGGGCCGCCCACGCTCTATTCGAACACCGCATGTCATCAAAGCCGTTAAATTAAGAATTCACAGAAATCCGCTCCGAAAACAGAAAATCATGGCCCGTGAGATGAATATCACGCAAAAGTCCATGAGTCGAATCATTAAAAAAGACTTGGGACTCGGGGCTTTCAAGCGACGTACCGGACATTTATTGACTGCAGCTTTAAAGAAAAAATAGGATTGAAAAATGCCAACGTCTTTTGGTCAAGCACGCTGGCTGATAACTTGCACAGAAAAATATTGTTCACCGATGAAAAATTTTTACTGTTCAGGAAAAATTTAACAAACAAAATGATAGAGTGTATGCGCGGTCATCTAAGGAAGCATCTGAACTGATCCCAAGGGTGGAAAAGGGTTATCATCCAGCTTCAGTCATGGTTTGGTGGGGTGTCTCTTACGATGGGGTCACTGGCCTGCATTTCTGCGAACAAGGAGTCAAAACATCGGCCAAAGTTTACCAAGAACCCGTTTTGGAAGCTGCTGTGAAGCCTCTTAACAATTCCCTGTTCCAAACTCAGCCATGGACTTTCCAGCAGGATTCTGCGCCGGCCCATAAGGCTAAAACGTCGAAACAATTTGCCAGCGTTCATTTCCTCTGAAGAATGGCCCTCAGGCTGTTCAGATTTGAACCCATTGGATTACAAATTGTGGACGGTTGTAGAGGACAAGGTTTGTCACAAAAGATTCCGCAACATTGGATCTCGTAAGACTGCTTTGGTTTGAGCTGCGGCCAATTTTCCAATGGACGAGGTTCGTACAGCAAATGACGATTAGCCAGTGCGACTTAGGGCGTGTGTAAAGGAAAAAAGGCGGACATTTCGAATAAGTAGATTCTTTTGGGATACAATACACATAAACAAAAATATTAAAAAATATTTGGTTCAAAAACATTCAGTACTTTTTATTCTACAGCATAACACGTGTGTAACAGTATTTATGTCCCTACTAAGTATATACGAGGACTGCAATAAATATTTCTGGCCTTATAATGAAAATACGAATATTTATCATCAAAAATTGTTCTTCAAAGTATTCTCCAGCATGATTTATATACTTTTGCAAGCGCTCAAACCAATTGTCGAAGCACTTTTTCCACTCCGCTTGAGACACCTCCAAAACATAGTTTTTGAACGCTTCAACAGCCTCTTTTGGCGACGAAAATCGTTGACCACGCGATTTTTTCTTGTTGTGCGGGAATAAAAAGAAGTCATTAGGTTCCAACATCGGCGGATGACCCATCAATTCAACGTTTTGAACGGTCAAAAAGGCGCTGGTTTCAGCCGATGTGTGGGAGCTCGTATTGTCATGATGCGCAATGATTCGTCTTATCTTGTTCGTTTTTCGAATTTCTGCGAAGACTTCAGGCAAACAAATTTTGGTGTACCACTCAAAATCACCGTCCTACGTTGCTCAAGCGACAACAGTCGCCACTTGACCAGTTTGGCCGAAGAAACAGACGACCATTTGCTTTGAAGTGCTTCTTCCACGAACTACAGACCCACACGGTCGATTGCTGTTTTGTTTCGGGCTCATACGCACAGATCCATGATTCGTCACCTGTGACGATCTTATATACGTCTTTTGAAGTACCGCGAACGTATTTTTTTTTAAATTTCTTTGCACCAATCGACACGAGCCTTTTTTTGAGCGATTGTCAAATTGTGGGATTCAACGAGAACAAACCTTTTTTACGACCAGGTGTTCATGCAATTTCGAATGTACGGTATGTCACCTGACGACCTTGTATTATCAGTTCACGCACGGCATCAATGTTCTCTGGCACAACGGCCGTTTTTGGAAGACCTTAACGACCTTCGCATTTGAGCGAGCGTCGGCCACGATTGAATTCATTAAACCAGTTTTTCACAGTGCTATAGGATGGTGCTTCATCGCCATACAAAGATTTAAGTTCATCGATGCACTCTGGTCGTGATAATCCACGTCGAAAGTTGTGAAAAATTATAGCACGAAAATGTTCACGGGTTAATTCCATTTGTTTGCCAAATTGATTTTTTCAAGTCACTGTAAACAACACAAATGGCGGTCGTACGTCAAAACGTTCTGAGTACGTTTATGCTAACAAATGTCAAACTTTCCAATGGAAACGTCAGATAGGCCAGAAATATATATAGCAACCCTCGTATATGAGCCTTTTTAAATAACGACTCAAAATGGCACATATAAGATCCGATCCTTGCGTTAAAGCCGTACAGACCAGCCTAACCTTCTATATGCCAGAGAGGTGTAGAGTATTTTTAGTCGGACCTAAGTTAATATCGCTGCTCAACTTGGTCTTTGGAAACACACATATGGTCGCTTATCAACTGTAGGCCTTTGTAAGACCACTTGTCGTTGATGTTGCGATCATATTTCTACTATTTTCAAGTCGCCTAAAAATCATTTTGTAAGTCGGCTGAAAAACATTATCAAGTTCGAGCATGGAAATTTGCCTCCAGTAGATTTTGTTTAAGCGATTTTGTCCAGTAGATTTTGTTTATATAAAACCCTGTTTAAATACTTCTTATTCCTTTACTTTAGAATTGATATTAATGGCTATTTTTTAATCTTTTAGGCCCACCTGCTTTTTCAATCATTTGTGGATCTGATCTGACCGCCCACCTATCTGGCCTTCAACTCGTCTACCCATCCTTCTCTCCTCTCATCGTCTATGTGTCAAAAGTAGGCGAGAGGTCAATATAATAAAGGACTGAATGTTTGCATGCAGGTACATTATATAATATTAATGGCAATATAGAACGAAGACTGCTACAATTTTTGAAAAAAAAAGTCATTCTTCGATTTGGGAACATTAGGGTCTCAATTTTGTACAACCCCTTTGGAGAACAGAAAACAATATTTTGTATACAGGGCGACTCATTTACGACTCGACAAGTTTCACTAGTGTATTCCTTGGCTCATTTCAAGAAACATCAGCACAAATTAATAAGAGCCCTGCACCATAGCATGGAGAAGGGCATAAACAAAATGTAACTGACCGCGTCTTTTATCTAATGAACCCACATATCCCCCCACCTGCCTTTATATATATATTGGCTCTCAGCAACTCATTAGGTCTTTGAACTTGTGCTATTTATTGAATTGTTTGCCAAGTTGTTCTAACTTTGTTGTCAATAACAAAACCACACATTAACAAGAAAAACTATAAAGGAATCCTTGCTAAAGTGTCCGATATGGAGTCCCAGACAAATGTCCAAAAGAAGAGAAAACAAATCAGAAACACTGAAAATATTTGTGATTTTTGTAGTGATGACAATTGCACGACTTGAGCTCTTCACAATAGGGGCAATGCTCGCGATGTGGAATCCCAAAGGGATTCTATGGCAGGATGAAATGGAAGATTTATACTTTTGATGACAATAAAGCGAACAAAATAAACAAATAAAAATGACGGCCAGGTTGAGCTTTAAATGCCCTTTGTCGTCATTACGCTACTAAAGCGCAAAGAATGGTCCCTTTCGGCCCATACGTCCGTGCATAACCTCAGCTAGAACTAGAAAAGTACTCTATATTTGAATATTTAAGTTGCAAAATTCGCTTTAATTTAAGTACCGATATTGACTATTAGTGGCCCGTTTTGACGATGCGGGCCTTTTTTGGGTCACATGAGCCAAAAAATGCCCTTTTTGATATTTAGTGCGTCTCAACTACCGATCGATTGAGATTCCTTAATAATTCAACTCAAAGCAATGTCCGAGAAGCTTATCACCTCCATTCAATTTTTTTCTATTTTAAAACTTTAATCAGCTATATCTCCTAAACTAAGCATCTTATCGGCAAAAGAAGCTAAACTTGTGATGATCCCATTTCCCGAGGGAAAGTTGGCCGTTTATATAAAAACTTAAATCAGCTATATCTCCTTAACTAAGCGTCTAGTCGACAGGAAGATTGACGTAAACTTTATTCAGCTACATCTTCTAAACTTAGCATCAAATTTTGCATTTAAGTCAAATAGTCATAACTTTGGAATGGTAGGACCTATGATGGGCTTCGTTTAGGTCATTTTGGAGGCATTTTCGGGCATGGTCGTAGATGGACATATTTGCATTCAGATCTCGGCGTCTTCCAAGTTGGTCTTCTCCTCTGGTGAAATATCCGGGGATGTTCCCCAGCACTTCATTCACGCTATAGCTCGTTGCTGCTGCTGCGACCTTATCGAAGGCATTCGAAAGGGCCAGTGCTACCAGAACAGTTCCCTTACACCGCTTATCCTGGTTGTGGCCGCAACTTTTCGGTGCGGTTATGGCGTTAAGAGCTGTTCTTGTGCAGTGCTTCTTACTGAATCCATACTGGAGTTCGCCTACTGAAAGTTGTTCTGTAAGAGTGGGAAGGAATAAGGCCTTAAGCTTCTTTTCTACCGGTGAGAAAGCGGCAACCCCCATGTAGGATTTTCAAAGACTTGCGACTATTACCAACTTTAGTAGCTGGACCATCCTGTCTATCTTCCTGGCTTCGGAAACTTTTATTCGGAAAGCATGCCAAGAAAGCCGGTACTACGTGCCGTCTTGACTCGACGAACTCCGATCAAGGGCTTTCACTATAGCAACTGGAAGGTGTTCGGTTAGGTCGGCGAGAATTAAGGCCTCAAGTGTCTTCACTAACGGCGACTTAAGGGATCTTGGTCTGTAAAACTCTCTTCACTAACGGCGACTTAAGGGATCTTGGTCTGTAAAACTCTCCTAGGCTTGCGTATTTTCTTGGCTTCAGTAGCGGAACCACCCCCAACGACAGATTGAGGAGCTTTGTCAGGTACTCGACTCACATAGAAATTCTATTAAAAGAAAATCGTTCTGTAAGATTCCACTAGTCTTGCATTTTTTTCCTGACTTTAACACCAGAACCACCCTGCCCATCTTCCAGAATTCCGGAACAATTAGGTTGGCCAACGACAGATTGAAGAGCTTTGTCAGGTACTCGACTCCCGCCTCTACATAGAAATTGTGTCCGGCTATAAAAGGGAAATCTTTGTACCCTACGTCTTTTCCTGGCTTCAGTAGCGGGACTACTTTGCCCATCTTCCAGGATTCGGGAACTATATATAAGGGTGGCCAATGACACGTTGAGGATATTTGTCACGTACTCGACTCCCGGCTCCACATAGAAATTTCGTCCTGCGATAAAAGGTAAATCCTTCTTTAAGATTCCACTAGGATTGCATTTTTTTCTGGCTTCAGAAGCGGGACCACACTGTACATCTTCCAGGACTCGGGAACTATAAGGATGGCCAATGACACGTTGAGGATATTTGTCACGTACTTGACTCCCGGCTCCACATGAAAATTTCGTCCTGCGATAAAAGGAAAATCCTTCTTTAAGATTCCACTAGGATTGTATTTTTTCCTGGCTACAGTAGCGGGACCACTTTGCCCATCTTCCAGGACTCGGGAACTATATATAAGGGTGACCAATGACACGTTGAGGATATTTGTCGCGTACTCGACTCCCGGCTCCACATAGAAATTTCGTCCTGCGATAAAAGGGCAATCGTTATGTAAGATTCCACTAGGCTTGCATTTTTTCCTGGCTTCAGTAGCGGGACCACTTTGCCCATCTTCCAGGATTCGGGAACTATATAAAAGGGTGGCCAATGACACGTTGAGGATATTTGTCACGTACTCGACTCCCGCCTCCAAATAGAAATTTCGTCCTGCGATAAAAGGAAAATCCTTTTATAAGATTCCACTAGGATTGCATTTTTCCTGGCTTCAGAAGCGGGACCACACTGTGCATATTCCAGGACTCGGAAACTATAAGGATGGCCAATGACACGTTGAGAATCTTTGTCACGTCCCGGGTCGTCCTGCGATAAAAGGAAAATCGTTCTTTAAGATTCCACTAGGTTTGCAATTTTTCCTGGCTTCAGAAGCGGGACCACACTGTGCATCTTCCAGGACTCGGGAACTATAAGGATGGCCAATGACACGTTGAGGATCTTTGTCACGTCCCAGCTCGTCCTGCGATAAAAGGAAAATCCTTCTATAAGATTCCACTAGGATTGCATTTTTTCCTGGCTTTTGAAGCGGGACCACACTGTGCATCTTCCAGGACTCGGGAACTATAAGGATGGCCAATGAGACGTTGAGGATCTCTTTCACGTCCCGGCTCCACATAGAAATTTCGTCCTGCGAAAAAGGAAAATCGTTGTGTAAGATTCCACTAGGCTTGCGCCTTGTCCTGGCTTCAGTAGCGGAACCACCCTGCCTGCCTTTCATGATTCGAGAACTATAAGGGCGGCCAACGACAGGTTCAGGAGCTTTGACAGGTACTCGACTCCCGGCTGCACATAGAAATTCCGTTCGGGCTCAAATCTTTCGATGGCTTAGCATTGGAGATCACATCTGCAACCTCGCTTATAGTAAACTGTATCGGAATGTCGGACTCGGAGGTCCTGTACGCGACGCATATCTTTCATTTTAGCCATATCACTTTCGGGGTGCTCGATGAGCTGCTGCTTAAAATAACTCTTGCACCTCCTCGGATCTGTCAGAGTCATTTCACCAAATTTTACAGCTATCCGTTCATTACGTTTAGTGGGTTTCGAAAGTGTTTGGACAGTCGACCACAGTTTACTTATTCCGGTCCCCAGGTTACATTCCGTTAACACATATACCCTGATTTGAGTTCATGCCATTCCATAAGCCATATTTGACTTGCGATGATGCCCAAATTTAGAAGATTGCATTTTTTAAGGTCTTTTATATTTTTTTTTAAAAATATACCATAATATACCTAAGTTTTCGTATAAATTGAGAAACGGGTGATCAATCTAGAGGTATTTTTTTTCAAATAAAAAAAATTAAATCAAGTGTGGAATCTTTATTGTTAATTCCAAAGGACATTCATTCAAAAAGAATATAATTTCTCTTAAATGTTGGCCGCAATTACGACTCAGGGTGTCCATTCTGAGGTCCAATTTTTGATGACTCCGTGGTTTTCGCAGTCTTTCCATTATGAAATGGCACCGGTTACAAATTTGAAAAAATATGGACCGATGATTCCACCAGCCCATAAACCGCACCAAACCGTGGATAAGTCTTTTCAGGAGGAAATGGCAATACTGAAAAGAAAAAAAATTAAGTTTGACACAACTCACGCGAACTTGAAAAAAAACCTCTAGATTGATCACCCTATTATTATTATTTGATGCCTATAATATATCCATATAATATTAAATCATATTGGTCTCAGTTTTCTTATAGCTACTATACATAGGTCCTGCCTGATTTAAGGCCTAAAGGTCTCCAAATCACATATAAACTCCGATAAAAAAATGCATTAAAAGAAAGACTGATTAAACTTGAGCGTTATTGAATAACGCTCAAGTTTAATCAGTTTAGTGGTGACTATGAACCATATCGCTTTATGTTTTTATAAAGTCCTAATAGAAAAGTTACCTTCAGATTGAAGGTTTTGTCAATCTTGAAGCCAAATTTTAAATCAGATCTTTAATAAAAATTTTGAACAGAATTTATGTCCCAGCTGGGCTGCCACAGGGTCCTAGATGAGATTCCAGCGTTTTTGGTGCTAGATGAATTTATGTCTGACGACTTTCCAAACGTGATCGATACGGATTTTTCCCCCTTAGGTGACTCCCATGAAATAATCAAAACCCCACAAAAATTCCCCTGTTAATACAGCCATCCTAAATTTTTTTTCTATTCTTTCTATATGATTTTCAACAACATACTCCTATGTGCATCACCCTATATGACCAATTATTTTCCACTTATAATAAACACTTATCGTAGAATAAAAGTCCATACCCTTGAAAATCCAATTCCTCTCTAGATCTACCATCTCGTGTATTGACCCTGTTTTGCTGCTGCTGCCGTCCAGCAAAAGAAAATGTTTTCCCAATCGAAAACGATAAATGTCTCAATCAATTTTAATGACAATTGATTTCACAACACTTTCGTGCTGGTGTGAGCATAAGCGTTAGGGTTCAATCCCCTTCACAAGAACACGAAGAAAGACATTTTCTGCTTATTTTTCTTCGGGGGCATAATGATTTTCACTTGATTAGTTATGACTGGCTTCAATTATGTGCCAAGAGTACAATAAAATAACGAAAATAAACCCAAAGTTTTTGAAATGTAAGCGAAAAAACAAAACGAAATAGAAATACTGTACACAAAGTTAGGTCCTTTTCACAACGGAGTGATGGCTTTGACAATTGAAAACAAGTGAAAGAATTCAGTTCGGACCGGCCGGAGCTTTTATAATCTCAACCATGGATTGCGTTGTAGTATGACATTGACAGTATAGGAGGATTTGGTTTTTGGCGGTGGATCCATGTCTGACAGAACTTTTTTTTTTGGTCCTATGAACCGTTTTGCCGTTCTAAGAAAGAAAGTCACAAGCGCCAAAATTCCAAAATTGAGATAAGGGCAGATTCGAAACCGTAAATGAGTTTCTGATTTTTGTGTTAAACAAAAAAGTCCCATTTTCACCTGTAATTGGCTGAAAGACGTTAAACAAAAAGGTCACATCTACCACTACTAGCGTGTTTTGTAGTCAAAAAATCTGACTACCTCAAAACTACTAAAATTGAGATGTGACTTTCTTTCTTAGGAGAGCAGCGTTATCCTGTACAGATTCCTGAATTTTATTGTTTTGGAGAAAGAATATGGCCACTGTTGAGAAGCCTTAAAAACCCATAGATTCTGAAATTAAATTTAGATAAATCTAGAAAGTTAAAGCATTTTAAGATTAGTAAGGAATCTTTATTGTTGCTGAGTAAATATGGGTTGGGCTATTTAAGATTTTAGATTTGTGTTATTATTTGAATCGGCTGTAAAAAAATGTGCTTGAATATCTGGTTTTAACGAAAACTTTATCATTTAATAATGAAACACCATCCGATGCTTTTTCGCTTCGCCCAATGGGCTAAAGATTGTGTGGCAGAAAATAAAGTAATCGTTGCCAAAGACTGCTGAAGAAAAACCTTGGCTGGTTTAGAAACAGCTGTACAGTCTGCCTGGCAACCGTAGCCTATACATTTTACCAATTTTTTAGTTGAATCTGAAAAAGAGGCAACAAAAAGGTCTCGAACCAGAATAAAAACTGTTCAAGTCATAACAATGAAAAAAGGGCGAATAAATCTAAACAACTCAAAAACATAATTAGTAGGTTAATTTAATATTAAAATTGTAAAAGTGACTATATTTCTGGTTAAAAGAGGTAACCAATATTATATAACTTAACAATAAAAATGATATCTATAATTATCTTCGTAGTTAATAATATTAACAATTTCATTGTGAAATTGAACATGTACGAGGGCGACCGCAAAAGTAACTTGCCTAACATAAAAAGAACCGTTTTTTTGGAATTACATATTATTATTTATTTTTCAACACAATCTCCTTCCAACTCAATACACTTCATCAAACGTTTTTCAAGTTTTTAAATTCCATCCGAAAAATAAGGTTTTTCAAGACCTTCAAAATATGCCTCAGTTTCAGCAATAACCTCGCTATTGGACGAAAATTTTTTGACACCGATAATATTTTTTAAATTTGGAAACAAGAAGTAGTCAGATGGAGCTAAATCTGGACTATATGGTGGATGCGGAGCAATTTCCAATCGTAATTCGGCCAGTTTTTGTTGAGTTAAAAATGCAGTGTGTGAAGGAGCATTATCTTGATGAAAAAGAACTTTTTTTTCTAAATGCGGTCGTTTTATCTTGATTTCTTCACTCAGCCAATCCAATAATGCACAATAATATTCACTATTTATAGTTTTTCCCTTCTCAAGATAATCAATAAATATTATACCCCTTGCATCCCAAAATACTGTGGCCATTACTTTTCCTGCTGACTTAACAGTTTTCGCCTCTTGGGACCACTTTTACCAGCTTCTATCCATTGTTTTGACTGTTCTTTGCATTCTGGCATGTAGTGATGGATCCATGTTTCATCAACAGTTATGAATCGGCGCAAGAACTCTATTGGATTACGCTGATAAATCGCTAAAAGCTCCTCGGAATTGGTCCAACGGACGATTTTTTGGGGCAAAGTCAAAAACGCGGCACCCATCTTGCGGATAGCTTTTTCATGTGGAGTTCATAATGTAAAATATTCCAAACTTGTTTTTCGTGTATTTATACAATATCAGCAAGTTCTCTGAGCTTTATTCGTCTATCTTTAGTCACTTCATTAAATATTATTCTAATGTTTTCAATAGTAGTTGCAGTTTTCGGTCTTCCAGAGCGTTGTTTATCTTCCGTACTTGAACGACCCATTTTAAATTGGTGCATTATCACCATGAACAGAATCCAATTCATCTTTGATTAATTGTGGCGTATAACATTTCATATAAAAGTGTTTAATTACGGCACGAAACTCTTTATTTTCCATTTTTCAAAAATTATAAAACTTGTTTACTTCAATCACCTGTAACAAAGAAAATAATCATTAAATATTTCGGAAATTTTGACAGATGGCTTATAAAAGATTGCTTTTAAAAAACAAAAAAAAAAGTTGCTAGTAAAACAGAAAATGAGCCAGGCCAGTGAGTTTTGCGGTCGCCCTCGTACTGTTTCAATAAATTGACTATGAAATTGTAATATTAACAATTTTCATGGTTAAAAACAATGAATTGTAAAAACAACAATAATTATTTTAAAATTAACAATTTTCGTGGTTAAAAAATTCAACCAAAGAATAGTTAAATTAACTATTATTATTGTTAAATACCAGTCAACAACAAAATGTTTAAATTAACCTTTTATACTTTTAAAGTAGACTCCAAATCATGTTTATTTATGGCTTAGTTAACCTTATATAAGTTTATTTTTCTTCTCAGTGTAGTTTAAACTGCTTTATGTCCATATTAACTTTATTTGACCACAGGGGTCATATTCAGCCAAATCTTTAAAATATATTCAAATTGGATTCTAACATATTTAAAATTGATCGATCTTTCTGACCATACGTGCTGCAGGTTCCATGAGTTTTTGCGTCAATTCAAATATAATCAATCAAATCATAATATAATCGTACATTTGGGTCGGTACACTTAATATGTACTATTGGATCGGTGCCATAAAAATTACTTATTTGCCCAGAAGCCACACAGAGTTGGGCAGATAATACAGATATTCCTTAAAACGGACGTATGGATTTTACTAAAACTAAAGAACATGGCAATGTTTGCGAGCTCCATAGAGGCACTTCACTTCCGGCAGTCGTGTCAATTCAATCCGTCCCTGTTGAGGAAAGACTCAAACAGACGCCTATTTCCTTCGCTGAAATTATAATAATTCAATTGAATTGTCGAGATAATGCTCATATTTAGATACATTTTCCACTTAGCACTTATCCGAACATGCGAGTACACATAAATTAGTTCACATCGTGCCATTTCAATGAGTTGCATTGCCATAATGCGGCGTCAGTCCCACGTCGCACAGTGGTCCAGGATCGATTTCGAGTGGCCAATATTTTGTAACTTTTGATCTAGTAAATATTTTTGAGTTCTGTAAAATGGACATTTGTAGTCAAGGAATCAAGGAATATTTTGAGCTATTAACATTTAAAACCGGGCTATTGAATATTTTTAGAAATAAGTCTGAAATTGACTATTTTTCGTATTATCCGATATTAAAAAAAAGTATTTTTTTTTAGTTTTTAGTTTTGTTTTTTAAACATTTGCAAGTAATTTACACATTAGCAAGTAATTCATAAAATGTTCAAAAATAATTTTGTTTTTCCTTATTGCCGATTTTCACTTTTTTTTAGGTTTTGAAACTTGATTGATTATTTTTCGAATTTATCTCATACGTTTTGAGAGCTTTTGCAAAAAATTTATTAAATCAAAAGTTTTAGACTTTTGGCCAAAGGAAATCGATCCTGGACTACTGTGCCCACATACCAACACTCAAGTGGGAAAGGAAATGTTGATACTCGTTTGACAAAGGCAAATTTTTACATATTCAAGTGGAGTTTGTACTCCCTCTGGTGTACAGTGACAGTTGCGGCAATCATTAATTTGTTGCTAAAAACAAAGCCAAGAAATGGTGGTTGATGTGAGTAATGAACAATCAGCTGCTGTTGGTATTGTATTTATTATCGTCGACACTTAATTGCAATGGCAACCACTGAATATACAGAAAGGATGGGGGTAGCTTCAGGACCGCCCAATGATTTGGGAATATTTTTCATTTCTTTTCTCTTGATTTCGGGCATAGCTGTGGGAGTTTCGGAAGTCTGTATGTCAATTTTTCAATCTTCATAAGTGTTATTATTGCGTGACTGTAATGTTCGCTGCCCAGCGGAATGGCTTTTTGGGGTCCTTAGGCGTTTGTCAGGATAACAATTAGTTGCTTAAAAAGTAGTAGTGCAAGTCGTGGGGAAAGGGAAATTACACGAAACAAAAAAAATATATACATATATTTGAATAAATGATTTATTATTAGTCCTGTTTTGTTTGTCCACAAGGGATTTAAGTGACAGACACAAATCATTATAATTTATTATAGTTAGGATCGACTTCATGAAACCATATTTATCGTTATATACAGAAAACTGAAATTAATCTGGGCTTATAAAGCATCGAAAGAACTTTTTTTGTATGGGCGCCATAGAAACTAATATGGATCTATTTGGACCGTATTACTTACGAGTATATTAGAATAAACTGTGCCATATTTGATCTATATCTGATAAAGGGTCTCCGTATCCAATAAAAAGTAGCATTACTATGCTAAGAAAAATACTTGAAAGAAATGCACCAAAACTAAATACTCGATACCAGGAGTTTCGGTATCGAATAAACTGCAAGGATCCTTCTCCAACTTTACCCACCACCCCCCCCCCCCCCCAAGTGTCTAAGTTTGTCTAACTGGCCAACAGATATTGTAGTCCCAATTTCTCAAAATTTGGGCGTTAGCACAGAATCGTTTCGATATCCTTTAGGCCTATATCGCATATCGCAAAAGTGCCTTTAGTAGTAAGTGGCCGCTAAAACCGCCCATCAACTTGCTCAATAGAGTTTTTTCTTCATCTCTCGTCTGGGTCTTTCCAAAGAATTTTGGCGAGGCTTATCCGCTGTGCCTTTCTATTTGCGACCATGACCCAAGATTTAATTTCAGCTCGTATTGCTTGTAAAGGAATGGCATAGTCCATGTCAACAGCCTGTTTGGCTGATCATTTTCTGGCAGGTTAGTAGGGTTCTTCGTTGGCGCCATTGTTAGAATATTCTGGTATTGGATGCTTCGCACGAACTTGTCTATTTCTTCTTTGCACTCTAGGAGCATCCACGACTTGACTGTCGTTGAGGACACCGCCTTGATAGCTGATTTAGGGTTTTCTCGCTCAAATTTCTCCTTCGTTTCGTATGTAAAACTGAAACCGAGTTATGATTATAATATTAATTTCTACGCTTATGTATTGAGGACGTATGATGAAATGGCAAACCTTACTGACCATTTGGACAGCAAGATGTTATTAATACCACTGACAGCTTCTGAAATATAATATATATAGGAAAACTATAATTACTACACGCAGAGAAAAGATATGGTTACACTATGGTCACCGCAACAATAATATGTTCTCTAGAATAAAAGCATGTTTGTCGCAACCATAGTATTATTATTTGAATTTGATTTTGACAACACTATTATTGCGACAATATTACTATTGTTGAAATGTAACAATAGTATTATTACCAAATTTAGAAACGAAAATATGGTTGTAGCAACCATATAAACATGGTTGGTGCAACAAAAGTATTGTAGTTTAAAATTTATGTTAACAATAATATGATTACGGCAGTCATACAGTATGGTTGCGACTATGAACATAACAAAACAGGTTTTATAGAGCATATATGGATGTGTGTGCGTATGTTTTTTTGATATACAAAAAAACACAAAAACACGATACAGTGAATGGTTGGTTGAATGGTTGAGAAACATACTATGGTTGTGAGGATCATAATATGGTTGTGGAGATAATATTATGGTTGAGTGTGAATCATACTATGGTTGTGAGGATCATAGTATGGTTGTGGAGATCATAGTATGGTTGAGTGTGAATCATACTATGGTTGTGGGGATCATAGTATGGTTATGTGTGAATCATACTATTGTTGTGAGGATCATAATATTGTTGTCTCACAACCATATACCCAACAATAGTATGATCCTCTTCGACTATTGTCACCACAACCATACTTTTTTTCTGCGTGTAAAGTAAAGTTTTATTGACAAAATTGTATCTGTTGTGTTCATTTTTCTAACGAGAAACGAATCAAAGCCTTTGGATTTTTTCTAAAAAAAATACTGAGTACTATCTCTTTCAAATTATTAGACTCAAAGGTATGCATTACATACTGTTGCTCAAAATAAAAGATGTTGAATAAAATCCAAATATTGTTAGCAGATTTTTATAGTTTAATTAACAAATTGCATTTACTTGCTTATAACACAAATTAAAAGACATTAAAATCTTCTCTTACTTCAAAAGAAATGTTTTAATTAAACTAATTAAATGCTGCTGCCAAAATATTCAAAACGTTGTCACGATTTTTACGGCAATGACGTCCTTAAAAATCACATTAAAAATTGTGGAAGCAACACCGAGTCGCCACCGAGTTGCTCAGACCGGCAACAACTGCTCTACAAATGTTTATAGCCGCGATAATGATGAGCGAAAAACTCTTATAATCCGCGAATCTTGTACAGATATACTCGTACGCACGTACGTACATTATTTTTGATGAGTATTTTGTTTAGATCCGAAAGTGTCCATATGTACATAGAATGTCGATCCAGTTGTCCGTCCCGCTGTCTGCCTGGCTGGGATGTTGGCAGGCCTCACATGAAATGGGATTTTTAATTGGCAATAGGAAAAGGCAATTTCCAGGGGGGAGGGGGGCATACACTGAAAATAAGAGGTATTTATTATCAATCAAATGGTGCACTTTATTTTAGAAAAATTTATTTAAATTATTTGACCTACCGAAATTCCAAATAAAATTGTAGGAAGTCTATTGAAAATATAATCAAATTTTTACGAATAAAAATCAGCATTCACTATAAAAATTGTGAGTGATTTATAAAAAATATTTCGTGTTGCTGAATAATGAATATGACAAACGGCGGCGATATGAATTCGAATTTTAAAAGTGTTGCTAAAACAGGAAGACAGTTTTCATATCGCTTATTTCATGCTAAACCTTTAAAATTCAAGCAACAGCGACCAAGAAGCCTTTCAAGTTTAAAATTTGTAAAAATGTACCATTACTTTGGGGTTCCAAATTGGAGAGTTACAATACACTGTAAGTTTCTCTATTGAAAGACCTTTAAGAGTCCTTCTTGTAACAGACTTTTAAAAGGGTTTCTCACAAAAAAAACAGTAAATGCTATTGGCCTAAAGGATATTCCCAAAGGCCTACTTATAAAAAAAAAATTACGAGGTCTTCCTTCGTATGAAGCATTTCTTATACGAGGGCGGTTCGGAAAGTTCTTAGCCTATCAATGAAAGAGAATAGTTAGTTTTTCAAAAATATATTTATTTTTCAATATAATCTCCTTAAACTTCAATACACTTAGTGTAACGCTTATCTAGCAATTCTATCCCTTGATTAAAATAGTTTTCCTCAAGGTCTTCAAAATAGTGGTTTACAACTGTAATTGCATCTTCATTTGAGGTAAAACGCTCGCCAGCAAGGATTTTTTTTATATTTGGGAACAGGTAAAAGTCACTGGGAGCTAAATCAGGAGCATAAGGAGGGTGGTCAAGCAACTGGTACTTTAATTCGTTGATTTTAGCCATTGTTAAAACACTCTTGTGCGCTGGTGCGTTGTCTTGATGAAAAATTATTTTTTTGTGCTGTAAACCTGGACGTTTTTCTCGAATTTGCACATTTAATTGATCTAAAAGGTTGCAATAGTACTCTGAATTTATTGTTTTACCCTTTTGCAGATAGTCAACCAATAAAATACCTTTGAAGTCCCAAAAAACCGTTGCCATAACCTTACCAACCGATTAAATTGTTTTTGCCTTCTTTGGGGCACTTCCTCCAGCTTCAGTCCATTGTTTGGATTGTTCTTTTGTCTCTGGAGTATAGTGGTGGATCCATGTCTCATCAACAGATATGAAACGACGCTTAAAATCCATTTTTTTCGCTTAAAACGATCAAAACAAGCTTGAGAAATGTTTATTCTTATGCGTTTTTGGTCGACTGTTAACAAGTGCGGCACCCATCTTGCAGAAAGCTTTTTCATCTGTAGTTCTTCATGCAAAATTAAATGGACTCGATCATTTGAGATGCCCATGATATTAGCTATTTCACGCATTCCTATTCGTCGATCATTTAATACCATATCATGCACTTTGGCTACAATTTCTGTTGTTGTTGCTGTTTTTGGACGTCCACTACGTGGTTCATCTTCAATGCTTGTACGACCACGTTTAAATTCAGCAACCCAATTTTTTACTGTTGCATATGAAGGAGCACTTTCACCTAACACATTCACCATATCATTATGAATTTCTTGTCCCGATAAACCTTTTTTATGTAAATATTTAATGACACCACGCATTTCTAATTTTTCCATTGTACAAAAATCGCTGATGCGTCTTTTGTAAACACCTGTTTCTATATGAAGGAGTTGCCAGATCGAAACAAAATTTAACATGTGTTCATAGCATTTTGATGGAAGTTTCCAAAACACTTAACTTTTTTCTGTTTATACCGCGCTTTTTGTGCTAGGCTAAGAAGTTTCCGAACCGCCCTCGTATATGACCGTTTCAAAGATTTTATATTTTAGAAATAATGGCATAAACCAAGCTTCAAAATAAATACCGTACTTAATTAATTTAAGTTTATTTTTCTATCATTCCTATCTGGTCATACAAACTATTTTTTAGTCGAAATTTTTTGCCCACAGTTTTTCGCAGTGTCTTTGGCAAAAATAAACTGAAATCAATACCATTTTATTTCCTATGGCCGCATAGCGAAGCAAATCTCCTCCACACACGAATATAGCCAAAATCACTCTTGTGTAATGACCCCGATCGTTGGGCGTGAAGCGTAATTTCTTCTTCTCACTAAAATGACTGAAATTGTAAACAAATTCGGGTAAAATCAAAAAAAAAAAAATTGACGTCAAATTTGAAATAGCAATATTTGAAATAAATCTTAAGCATAGCATATGCCGATGAAATCCTATTTAAGCAGGCATCGGAGCAAAGCAAAGGCGATAAAAAGATATAATTTACAATACGGTCGAATATAATCTGGGGGTTTTAAGGCGAGCTGGCCACTTGATAAGGGTACGAATTTGCATTTGCCAAATCGTTCAGTGTCAGTTTGATCCTCTTCCTTCTAAGTGGGGTTCAGTTTTCTTTAAATGTTAAAGCCAACAGAATTTTCACAACTGTATTTCCTCAAAATTCAAACAATACAATTCCATTAGCTGCTGCTGTGGTAATTTTTCATCCGAACTCAATTTCATGAAATCCCCAGCCCCATTTCATTCCACTTCAATCCAATCAATCAAAACAAATCATAATCCATTTCGAGATTATATTTTTTTTTTTTTTTAAATATAAACTTCATTTCTTGGCAATCACACCACGTGTCTGTCTTTCAGCCAGTGAGTCGGCATAATTCACTGTCAGAGATGTTGGTCTGTCTGTCTGTTTGTCTGTCTGCTGTTATGAGCAAGTGTTCATTTAGATTTGAGAAAAATATCAGAAATAAATAAAAGCACTTGACATCTGTTGTAATCTGTACACCAGATTATGTGAAGAACAAAAATAACTTGCTGGAATTGAAATACAAAACTTTTGCTTAAATCTCATATTGCAAATATTAGATAAAAAGAAGCGGACAAGTGCTGTTGGCAAAAATGTAATTAATTTCAGTTGGTCGAAAACTTTTTTTTTCTCTCGTAGACCCTCTTATCAGGGACTGCGTTCCTTTTTGCAATTGACGGCATACAGGGCGGATGTGGAAGTGAGTGGGATGCGTTATAAATCCAAGCAGTATTTTTCTTTTGAAGGAAGTGTATGTACCCAAACTTTAAGTTCAAGAAAAGTTTGAGCTTAGGAAACCGATGCCGGAGTTATACTTAAAGTAAGAACCCCAGTAGATGTTATAGCATAGGAAACCCAACAGTCTATGGAGAAGATAAAAACATAAATTTGTATACCCCACACCACACAATGGTACTGAATATTATGACTTAGTACAGATGTTCGTCACACCTTAGGGAAATGGGACAAACTTCATATAAGGTAGACTGATAAAAAAAAATTTCAGTTCAATTAAAATATTCAAACAAATTAGTAATTAATATAGGAATCCTGTGATAAAATAGTTTCACATATTAACTAAAATAATCGAAAAGATTTACAATATCAATCGATAAACATATTCACATATTTTTAAACAAAAAAAAAGTTGTAAGCCGTTTGTCGAAAACAATTTCGTTATGAAGCGATAAAAAAAATTCTCAAATTAAAAAAAATGTAATTTTTTTTCGAAAAGCAAACGGAAGGACTTTTGATTACAAGCAGGATGGTAGGCGTCACTTTACCATCATAAGACCCCAAGCAACGAATATGCTGTAACTATGGTTAGCAGCTATGCACTTAACGGCAGGTAGTTTCGCATTTAACGAGAATTGCCGTCAGTATAGTTTTCAACCGAACACAATAAAAATCCCTCGCACTTTATACATACTTAAACACATACACCCACACACACACGATACAATGCATGTATTTTGTTGTTGTTTCCATTTGTTTAATATCATAGCACTATCTGATAAATAGTTAAGCTTATTTGCGAAATTTTTAATTAAGTGGCGATTAAATTTCATTACCAATTTTTTGTTTGCAGTTTTAGTGAGGGTTGCCTTCTTGTTCTGTGTATTCCATTCTATTAAGGATCTCTGATGCCCCAAAAGTGTTCCCTCCCAGAGATATGTGCGTTTTATGAAAGTGAACTCGACGATTTTAAGCGCAAATAGAAAGGGACCTAATCTCTAAAATGGCTCTCCTGAACAAAACTGGTTTTTAACCTTAGGTCCCTTTATATTTTGCGCGTCACATATAAACTCCGATCAGTCTAAAATTTCCCAAGGTACATTATGGGTGTTCAAAAACGAACTCTGATGAAACTGGATCACATCGGTTCATGATTTCAAATGACTCTTAATCAACGTCGATATTTGTTTTGAATAGACTTCGCAAAAACGTCTTACCAAAGTTAATGTCCATCAGATTGGTTTCACAAACTTTCTATAAAATTCAACCTAGGAAAAATTGAACCTTTTCGGTCCGTAATATTTTTAAGATACTACACAAAAAAAGTAGTAGTTTTGTTGAGTATTTGCTTATACAGGGTGATCCATCTGGAAGTATTTTTTCAATAAGGGGTTTTTTGCAGATTAAGCGTGAGTTGTATTCAACTTTATTTTTTATTTGTTTTCCCATTTCTGGCTCAACAGCAACGTCAATAAACAAAATTGCCACATTTGGGCTGAAGAGCAACCAGAAGAGGTCCAAGAGGTTTTATTATACCCAAAGAAAACCACGGTTTAGTGCAGTTTATGGCCTAGTAGAATCATCGGTCCATATTTTTCCAAAAGATAACGTAACCGTGAATGGTGCCCGCTCTCGCGCCATGATATCGGACTTTTTGCTTTCTCAAACTGAAGCCCGTAATCTTGACGAAATTTGATTTCAACATGACTGTGCCACTTGCTCAAACAATGTATCTATTGAAAGGTAATTTCGAAGACTAGCTAATTTATCGTTTTGGACCGGTGAGTTAGTCGCCTAGATCGTGTGATATCACACCTTTAGACTTTTTTGTTTGGGGCCATGTAAAGTCCAAAGTCTATGCTGGCAAACCAGCTACGATTTAGGTTTTGGAAGCCATTATTACGTGTGTCATTAACGCCATACTGGTCAAAATGATCGAATGATTCATTCAAAATTGGACCCTCAGAATGGACACCGTGGGGCGTTGTTGTGGCCATACTTTGAAGGAAATTATATTCAAAAAATAAATGGCATGGAACGTCCTTTCGAGTAAACATTAAAGATTCCTCACTTGATTTAAATTTTTGTAATTTTTAATTTTGAAAAAATATTTCTAGATGGATCACCCGTTATAATCATATTTTTTTTGTAGGCGAGCAAGTGTTAAAATGGGACTGTTAGTAGGGACACACCTAATAACTCAAAAAGCGCATAGATGCTGGACGTCTGGACTCATGTGGCCCAAAAAGCTACAATATGGGCAAAACTGGCAATCAGTAGTCAATATGGAAATATGGATACTCAAACTAAAGAAGATACGGTAATATGAAGCTAAGTGTAGCCCTGCATCAAAGTTTTGATTGATATTCGGTCCGGTCGAACACGAAGAGTCAAAAAAACGGCTCCGCAATGATATTGCGTTATAAAGATTGCTTTTCGCACAGTTCGAATAATATACGCAAAGGGTAATTCTCATTAATCATAATGGGATTCGCGTATACATTATTTAATTTGCAGAAGTAATCGTTGCTAACGACGGCTGGCGGGTGTAGAAACAGCTGTACAGTCTGCCTGGCAACCATAGCCAATACATTTCACCAATTTTTTAGTTGATTCTGAAAAAGAAACAAACAAAAAATGTCTCGAAGAAGAATATAAACTGTTCAATTCATAATAATGGAAAATAGCATAATTAATAGGTTAATATAATATTAAAAGTTGTAACAGTAACTATATTTCTGGTTAAAGGAGGTAACCAATAATTAGTTATCCTAACAATAAAAATGATTTCTATAACAAATTTTCATAGTTAATAATATTGATAATATTTCATTGTTAAATTGAACATGTATTGTTTCAATTAATTAACTACGAGTTTTAATATTAACAATTTTCATGGTTAAACACAATACTCGTACATTGTTAAAACAACAATAATTATTTTAATAATAACAATTTTAATTGTTAAAAAACTCAACAATGCATTGTTAACTCAACAATAATTGTTTTAAAATTAACAATTTTCATGGATAAAAAATTCAACCACAGAATAGTTAAATTAACTATTATTATTTTTAAATACCAGTCAACAACAAAATGTTCAAATTAACCATATGTGACGCGCAAAATAGAAAGGGACCTGAGGTTAAAATCAGTTTTGTTCAGGAGAGCCATTTTTAAGATTAGGTCCCTTTCTATTTGCGCTTCGAATCGTCGATTTTACTTTTATAAAACGCGCATATCTCTGGGAGGAATCACTTTTGGGGCACGGGATCGGTCTCATTCGATGCTCAGATGTTGTCCACATCAAAAAAAAAATGAAAATTGATTTTGTTTACCCTTTCTCTCCCGCGCTGTCACATATATAACGTAGACTCCAAATCATGTTTATTTATGGTTAAGTTAACCTTATATAAGATGATTTTTCGCCAACTTTCGGTTGGCGAAAATTTCGGCTGTGACAACAAATCTGTTGTCTGTGTATGTGTATCGAAGTGGTGTTGGGTATCATAAAATCGGCCCTAAGCGACTCTATACCAAAAAATGGATTGCCTTTTAAGTCATTCGTGTATTAGGGACTTTATTCAATAGACCAACACAAAGAATGTTCCGGTGTTAAAAGACTTCATAACCGTCTGGTCGTACAACTTTTGCGACTAAACCATTTTCATAATCTTCTTAAAATGGGCGCAGTCATGTCTCCGATATGTTTACACAAATGATTTGCAATTAACATTTCAATTACGCAGAGATCTTCCACCCTAAAAAAATTTCCAAATAAATGACAAGCAACGACAATACAAAAGGGAAGGTATCCCTAAAAAAATTCCAAACGACAATACAGAGAGGAAGGTATCCCTAAAGGAAAAGGTCAAACGAAAAGGTAGAATATGAAAAATAAATTTAATACAAATTTGCGATTAAAATATTTTAACTACAATGGCACGGTCCCTTAAAAACATGTCAAGCGAAATTTGTTTAGTCATATTTCCAAACCTTAGAGACGGACAGACGGACTACCTTGAAGAGAAAATTAAAATTTGCATTTTTTATCAAAGCAAAAAAAGTTTCAGATTTCAGCTGTAATTTCGTTTTTAATTTTTCAATTTCCACATACAAAAAAAGTTTCCTGTGCCTTTTTCGCTTAAGGATTCTTTTCGCACGCTCGCTCACACTTCGTCCCCTTCTATGGCTATTCAAAGATATGCTCTCCCAGAGCTGTGACGCTGCTCATGAAAATTGTGCGGAAAATTATAAATTCAGTTTTCCCTCCTTTGCTGGAGCCTCGTGCGGAGTGGCGAGGGTGTGGGGGGGGGGGGGGGGGAGAAATATTATTATTAATTAGTTGGCTGGCATATGCGAAGAAAATGTTGAATATTTCAACACATCATTTAATTTGTGTTGGCTCGTGAAATTATTATCAAGTGTGAAGCATAAATTAAGTACTTAAACCTAACCCAGCAAAACATGTGGCTGTCCTCAATATGAAGTGTTCCTGGAAAGTGTGGGATTGTAAGTTGTGAAGAAAATGAAGAAATTATAATGAAACAAAGGCATTTTATTTTCTATTCGAATAAAGCGTTTTATAGTTTTGTTGATTTTGATTGAAACAACTCAAAATACTGAATACATATATCGCCTCTTAATCAATGTTAAGTATCAGTGAAAATTTCGAATAAAGCTAGTATAGGTTTAGGAATCACACGCGAAGCTATTCTAGTTGAACCCTTGGCGATTGAGGTAGTCTTGGAATAACTATGATACTCCAAACGCCAGCCAGTCCAATAAAGCCCAAACTCAGGTACATGGCGAAAATCAGCCTCTAGGTAGATTTAGAAAGGAGTTTTTAATATAGGGTGATGTATCAAGCGGTATTTTTTCAGAACAAAAAAATATAAAAATTCAAATCAAGTGGGGAATCTTTATTAATAATTTGAAAGCATATTTTATGGCATTTTTTTTTTTTGAAAAAATTTCCTTCAAATGTTGGCAACTGTATTATGGCTTTCGGTGAGAAACGGGAAGTTCCGCTGTTTTCGACCAAAATTTTGTTCAGTGATGAGGCCCATTCCTGGCTCAACGGCAAAGTCAATAAACAAAATTGCCGCATTTGGGCTGAAGAGCAACAAGAAGAGGTGCCATTATACCCTGAGAAAACCACGGTTTGGTGCGGTTTATAAGCTGGTGGAATCATCGGTGCATATTTTTTTCAAAATGATGATGGGCGAACGTAACCGTGATTAGTGCTCACCATCGCGCCATGATATCGATCTTTATGCTACCTGAGCCAGTAATCTTGACGGCACTTGCCACACAGCTGCTCAAACAATGGATCTATTGAGAGGTCATTTCGAAAAGCAGCTAATTTCACGTTTTTGATAGGTGAGTTCGCCGCCTAGATCGAGTATTATCACACCTTTAGACATTTTTCTTTGGGGTTAAATTAAGTCCAAAGTCTATGCTGAAAAACCAGGTACGATTCAGTTATTGGAAGCCAACATTATGCGTGTCATTAAAGCCGTTCCGGTCGAAATTCTCGAACAAGTCATTCAAAATTGTACCCTAGTTGCGGCCAACATTTGAAGGAAATTGTATTTAAAAAATAAATGCCATAAAATTCCTTTGAAATTTCCAATAAATATTCCACACTTGATTTGAATTTTTATATTTTTTTGTTCTGAAAAAATATCTGTTGATGGATCACCCTATACAATAGGTTTCGGAATCACGTACTATTCTAAAAGAACTTATTGCGATTGACAATGATTTCGAATGACTATGATACTCAGTAGGCAGTCCCATAAAGCTCGAACTCAGGTACATGTCTGAAATTATCCTTTAAGTAGCTTTAGCAAAAAGTGTGAAATAAAGGGTGTCTTTTTGTCAAGGCAACCTCAAACATTTTTAATGATCTTTCAGTGTCAGAACGTTAGTCGAAGTCAACATTTAAATCATGTAAAAGTTCACTTACGAGCAACGTTTGGAAAGCATTAAAAGTAATAACCGAAATTCTGAGTCGGTGGTCGTAACTTTAAGATAGCTTACTCCAATTTTCGGCCGTAATAATCGTCCCACCAGACAGTCGTGCTTGCTACAGTAAATAAATTTGGATCTAAATTTGGATGTTCAAAGAGACGCCGCCCCGTTCAAGGCGACGAAAATATCGCAGCCATAAGTGAATCCGTTTAAAAAGAAGCAAATCAGTCGATTCCACGTCTTTCTCAGTAATTGGCCATCTCTCAAACCACTCTGTGGCGTATTTTGCGAAAAGATCTTGGCCTTCATACATATAAGATCAAACTAACTCAAGAACTAAAGCCATTTGATTATTTGAAACGCCGAAACTTCTTCGATTGGGCTCTGCTAAAGTTTTACGTAAATCCAGAATTTCATCGAAAAATCATCTTCAGCGATGAAGCTCATTTCTGGCTGAGTGGTTTTGTCAATAAACAAATTATGCTTTATTGGACAGCAACAAACCCATTGGATGTCTCTTTATCGGGCCACATTAAGTCATTGGTCTATACCAACAAGCCAACAACTTAAGACGAGCTCAAAGACAACATCCGGTCGAAATGAATGCACGAGTGGTGGCATATTGGATTCAAAGAATAGATCGCTGAACACGGGCCTGTGGTGGTCGTATGACCGAATCGAATTTGAACTCCTTGTGTAAAATATTTTGTATTTTATTACTATATAATATTGTTATGTTCTTAATGGAGAACCCTGTATCTCCTCTGAAGAGTACTGTACAATAAGTGAAAATGGTAAAGATGGGGAAAGTGTCGTACTCTCGATAGGTCCGAAACGATTCGATACGGAAGCTCATTAAGCTGAACAAGTTCGACTGTGCATTTTAATGGGCATACTGACAAGGCACTCACCTCTTCCTCTTTGTTAGGGCATTCTTCAATTTATGCTAAGCCTGTTAATAGGAAAAAGAGACTCTGGAGTCCTGGTTATACCACTGCTTCGCGTTATTCAGAGCGAGAATAACGCATATACATAGGGACTTTTCTCGAACAAAAGTCCCGACCGTACTTACGTCACTTCCAAAAATGAAAATGGACAAAAATAACCATAAGAGTATACGAAGGCAGATCAATAATTCCGTGACTTTTTGAAGAAGAAAACAGTTTTCTTTGCAAAAAAAAAACTATTTTTTAACATAATCTCCTTTTAGCTGAACACACTTTATCCAACGTGTCTCCAATTTTTGTATTCCTTCCAAAAAATAGAATTTTTCAAGGTCCATAAAAAGGCTTTGTTTGAACAATAATTTCATCGTTCATCATGGTTAGTTGAGAGCAAACGCGGCACCCATCTTGCAGACAGCTTTCTAAAACCCAACTGATCAGGTAAAATCCAAAAACACACTGCCATATGAAATGCGTATAGCATCAACAATCTCACCAACACCATATCGTGGATATTTTCGGGTGTATTGACCTTAATTGGACGTCCAGAACTTTCAGCTTCACTTGTACTTGTGCGACCGCAACGAAAGTCAGTAAACCACTATTTTACCATTGAAATTGATTGGGATTCCCCATAGTATTTCCCAAACTTCACCTTGGTTTGATTGACGGCCTTTTTCCGCAAAAAATAATGTTTGAGCATTCGGCTTTTTTTAATTTTTAAAAAAATCCACGAGGTTGTGTGTTTTGAACAGCTGTTAAACACAAACTAAATGACGGAACTCTATCAAAATTTGACGGTTGTCTACTAAGAGAGGGTACTTGATGGGAGCAGTGTTGCATTTTATATAACTTCGAGGGAAGTTGGAAAATTCACAGAACTATTGATATGCCTTCGTATATTTCTACCGCCGCTTTCAACAGAGAACATGTTTCTCAAAATAAATGTGTGACACTAAATGGTAATGCCTTTGCCCATGAACTATCTGGAGGAGATCGACGGAGACGACCTAAGATGCAGTTAATCCCACTACCCACTTAAGTATTAATTCCGGTTAAAAGTTATTCCTTTTTTATTAGTTTCATCTCATTATTTGGTTAATTTTTCAGGTTTACTTAGAACACAGTCCCTAGTCAAATTGGCCCATATAAGGCATTCTTTAATTGAAAAGAAATATTATTTCAATGGCTGGCAGTGATGGCAGAAAACATCTTTTGCAGGTCCAGCACTGATTTGTTTTAAACTTAGCCTGGCCAACGATTTTTCCGAGCCTTGCCAAAATTTTTCAGCTCCGTTTCAACATAAACAAGGAGCAGGCCGGGCATTGAAAAATAGAAAATAAACGAACGTTCCGCTCCTTGTTTACGTTTAATTGCATTTTATTGGAATTCTTGTTGGTTCACTTTGAAATTCATTCATAGCTAAACATTTTCATATTTTATTATGCCTTTTGTTGTTGTTGTTGCTATATTTTATTTTAATATTTCTTGTTGCTTGTTAGCAAATTCAGGTGTTTTGTATATGAAAACAAAAAAAAAAACTGAAAATACTGGAAAAGTTTTCCTGCGTCTATTGGGGGTTATTTTTTCCAAGCTCGATGGCCATAAATGCCGGTGATTGCCTCGAGTCGGCGGTGTTGGAGCAAGCAGAAGAAATTTAATTTGAAAATATGTTTTTGTGGTTATTTGTGTTTAGATTTGTTGGATTTAGTTGCTGTTGTTGTTGTTGCCTGCTTTATTAAGTTTGCTTTAAATTAAAGAAAAATATTGTTGTTGGCCTATGTAGAACATTAAAAAAGTCAAAATTAAAAACTCAATTTGAATTTTAATGGCATTTCTATGGAATGGAAAAATATTTTAAAGTTCGTTAAGGTAATTTTGATGGATTGTTAAGAATTTAAAGTCGTAGTATAATTGCAATTGTTATTTTATGAGAAAAATTTGAGGAAATGATAAACATGGCGTTGTTATAGTCTTCTAAAAATAATTTTGGTTTATTTATACGATTTTAAAATATTTATTTTGCTATACAGGGTGTCCGCCGGAAGGTATACTTTTTTGTCTTGCCGCCATTATGGTCAACATTAGTCTTGGCATGGCATTTGTATGAAATGGAAAAATATTTTAAAGTTTGTTAAGGTCATTTTGATGGATTTTTAAGAAATCGATCAAAATATTTTAAGCATAATTGCTTTTTTATGAGAAAACTTTGAGGAAAAGATAAACATGGCGTTGTTGTAGTCTTCTAAAAATAATTTTGGTTTATTTATACGATTTTAAAATATTTATTTTGCTATACAGGGTGGAGCGCGGTAGTTTGCTTTTTTGCACTGCAGACTGTGGTGGCGCTGTTGGTCAAAGAGAGTGTAGAGTATGCGTGGCTTATGGTGGCTGACGGGAGATTTGTATTCGTCTGCCTTTTTAGTTGCCATCATGCATTCGATACATGAGGAGAGGTCATTTTGTGTTGAAGCGTATTTTTTTAATGCACTCTTGATCGTTGCAGTGCAGCGTGCTAATAAACATGGCGCTGTTATAGTCTTCTAAAAATAATTTTGGTTTATTTATACGATTTTAAAATATTTATTTTGCTATACAGGGTGGAGCGCGGTAGTTTGGCTTTTTTGCACTGCAGACTGTGGTGGCACTGTTGGTCGAAGAGAGTGGATAGTGTGCGTAGCTTATAGTGGATGGCGGGAGATTTGTATTCGCCTGCCTTTCAGTTGCCATCAAGCATTGGACACGTAAGGAGAGGTCATTTTGTGTTGAAGCGTATTCTTTAAATGCGCTCTCGATCGTTGCAGTGCAGCGTGCTAATAAACATGGCGCTGTTATAGTCTTCCAAAAATAATTTTGGCTTATTTTACGACTTTAAAATATTTATTTTGTTATACAGAGTGGAGAGCGGTAATTTGCTTTTTTGCACTGCAGACTGTGGTGGCACTGTTGGTCGAGAAGAGAGTGAAGAGTGTGCGTGGCTTATAGTGGCTGACGGGAGATTTGTATTCGCCTGCCTTTTAGTTGCCATCAAGCATTGGACACGTAAGGAGAGTTCATTTTGTGTTGAAGCGTATTTTTCAAATGCGCACTCGATCATTGCAGTGCAGCGTGCTTTTCGTTAACGATTCACTATTCTCCCACGCGAACGTTTTGCTGGACAGCAATCAATTGTAAATTGGGTAACTTTATTGAGAACAGCAGGGAATGTGTCATTTGTACGTAGGGAACCTGAGAGAAGCATTACAACACCACAAAACATCGAGAGAGTTAGAGCAGCAGTACTGCATTCTTCGAAACGCTAAGTCGGAACAATCTCTAGCTCTTGGCATTTCCAGACGTTTTCTCCACCGAATTATTCATGATGAACTGAAAATTCACCCGTATAAACTGTGCGTGGTCCAACAATTGTCAGCACGGGACTATTTGACACGACGGACCTCTTGTGAAGAAATTTTTGCAACTATACGCCTTGACGCAATTGTGTGTTCTTTTCTGATGAGGCACATTTTCACCACAGTGGGTGTGTTGAGAAACAGAATATGCGGAACTGGAGTGAAACAAACCCCAGAGACCTCTGCATTCGGACCGCGTCACTGTATGGTGCGCCAATGCGCATCATTGGTCCTTACTTCTTCTAGGATAACCGTCTTGCCGTAACTGTGAACTCCGAACGTTACTTGAGTGGATTTTTTTAAGCCGGCTCTAGAGGCAATGCAATTAGAGGATACATGGTTCCAACAGGATGGTGCCACTGCACACACAGCGAGGGTTTCCATCAATTGTTTGAGACAAATGTTTCCTGGACGGCTTATCTCGTTGAGAAGTGAAATCAACAAGCTGGCAATTAGGTTTACATCAATTGTTTGATACAAATATTTTCTGGACGGTTTATCACTTTGAGGGGTGATGCAAACTGGCCGGCACGCTCACCAGACTTAGCCCCATGCGATTTTTTCCTTTGGGGTTACCTGAAGCCGAAGGTGTTTATCAACCGTCCCAATACCTTGGAAGACCTAATTAACAGTATTGAGGCTGAAATTGGCAGAATACCAGTCAACATGCTTGGTAGAGTATATGAAACCTTCAGAACACGTTTGCAGCAGTGTGTGGATAGCGAAGGTCGACATTTGCCAGGCACACTATTTAAAACCATGTAGTTTTAAAATTCCCTAACTGTTCACTTTAATTAAAATATAAAATAAATTTTTCTAAGGTTCATAATTTTTTTTAGTTCATTCCCAAATAAGCTAATTATCGCGCTCCACCCTGTATAAATTATGAGAAATATTTTGAAAACGAACCTAGCACAAGTGGAACGATTTTTCATAAATTTGTTTTACAGTGCCAAAAGCAATTTGAAGAAAAATCTGATTATTATCTCTTGTTATAACACCTGAGTAAGGCGGAGTTTTAAACCTAGATATTTTCGGCTACTTAAGGGTTTAGGCGACACATAAGATCTCAAATGAATGATTGAAGCCTTGGCTACAAATATGCGAGAAGTTACATGCAAGGTTGGCGTTTTAACATTTTAAATTTGAAATTGCTTATAATAATTTTAAAATTCTGGTCTAATTGAAAAGCTTGAACTTTGTGATTTAATAATGGAACACAATATCATTCACATGACTACCACAACTGGCTTGGCAGTGCCTCTTCCTATCAACCCAATTTTTGTAGTACATTTTCGATTGTTTCGGGTCGAATCTTTGCAATGGCATCTTCGATTGCTTGTTTCAATGCTTCAATTGTCTCCGGATGCTTTGCATAACATTTATCCTTATTGGCTCCCCATAGAAAATAATTCATAGGGCTCAAATCACAGCTCCGAGGTGGCCAATTGAAATCAGAAGTTCAGCTGATTATTTGGATAAACTATCGATGGTTGCGTTGGCTGTGCAACATGTAGCCCCATCTTGTTGAAAGCAAATGTCGTCCATGCCATTCTCTGAAATTTTTGGAAACAAAAATTCGTTGATCATGGCGCGGTAACGCTTACCTCACCGTTGATGGTGACGCCGGCTTTTTGCTCATTTTCGAAGAAAAATGGTCCAATGATGCCGCCAGCCCAAAGTACACACCAAGCAGTGACTCATTGTGGATGAATTGGCTTCTCAATAGTCACGTGTTTTGTTTTCGAAACATATATGCGGCAATTTCGCTTATTGATATAGCCACCGAGGTGAAAATGAGCTTCATCTGAAAACACGATTTTTCGATAGAATTCTTTATCTCCTGCCAAAGCATCTTCATCCCCCTAAAAACCCTTAAAATAAGCAAAAATGAGCAAAAGTCAAAATATTGAAATTTGGGCGCCTTGAAAATGATTTTTTTTTTGATAGGTCGTAGTGGAACGTTTTTTTCCTCATGCTCATAGAAAAATCGATGGCACATATCAAAAAAATTTTGTCCTTACAAATCGGCCCTCCCTACTGTACAGTCTCCCCTGTAACCATGTCCAAGACATTTCACTTTTTTACGTAGATTCTGAAAAAAACCACAAAGGTCTCGAACCAGAATAGAAGCTGTTCAAGTCATAATAATAATATAAGACCGACAAATGCAATAAAAACTATATTATGAATTTAATTCAATTCTTATACGCACTTGACCAGGACCAGCTACTTAGCGCTGGCTCTGGAGGGCTTAAAGATAACGGCTCTGGAGGGCTTAAAGATAACGATAAATAAAGATAAATCATAGCTTAGAAAAACAGCCGAAAACAGACAATCTCTGAGGTCCTCTTGTCGAAAACAGATGACCTCTGCGGTTCTTTTGTCGAAAACAGTCCAACTCTCAGCTCTTTTTGTTGAAAACAATCGATCTCGGAGCTTCTACTGTCTATCACAGTCGACCTCCTTTTGTCAACAGCCGACCTCTGAGTTCCTTTTAGTCGACTACTGAAGTCCTTTTGTCGAAAACAGTAAACTTCTAAGGTTTTTTGTCAAAAACAGTCGACCTCTGAGGTTCTCCTGTCTATCACAGCTAATTCACAACAGAACTCGCTGTTTTTGGCCACCAGAATAAATGACTGAATGTGAAACATTGGAAAGTTTTCCACAGAGAAGAGGACTGAGATGGATCGGCCCTACATATGGTGGGCTTACAGCAACTCTCCATCGACAGCTTGGGCTAAATGAAGGGTATGTAATTATAGGTGTCTCGAGCTCTCTTTTTTTAAATGGGTAAGACAAGGGTTGTCAATGAATCACCGAAAAATGAGTCAAAATACCAAAACAGTGGAAAAAAGTACCCTATAAAATATTTATGTTTGAAGTTTTTAGGGTAATGCGAGTCTATCACAGGAATAGTCGGCCCCACTTTACTCTACGCTTTCTTTAAGTATTTTTTAATAAATACGGAGTCTCTTCTTAGAATCATGAGTCAAGAACTTTAATAAGCCCTATTAGGTTCCTTTATTAAAAAAAATCATATAGATACTCGTACTTGAGGATATTATTAAAAAAAATATTTTTTGATTTAGGACAGTCTATAAGCTCAATTTAAATCAAGACGTATTTAACTTAGCTGATTCAGGAAATTTTATTGGCACTCATGTATACTTGCAAAAATACTTTTCGCAACTGTGTGGGTGAGTTGTGATTATGTGAGAACATGTGTAGAACACTTCCTTGAGCAGGCTTAACATTTAAATTCGAAAACTCAGCATCAACTTTCAACACATCTGAACCACTGAGGCGCAAGAATATTTAAATGTAGACGACTTTTTGTTTTGGTATAAGTGAATGTGTGTGCGTGTGTGTTTCTAAGCATGCCTGCCTGTGTGTTAAGTAGGGAAATCCAAATTTCCCAAACATTTTCCACAAAACAAAACAAAAAATACGAAAAAAGTTTTGCTGGTTTGTGTGGTAAAACCATTAAACACAAAGTTTAAAAAAGTTGCCCTAGCAAAATACGATTAAAATATACTTTGTCAGAGCTTGCTGTCCTTTTCTCCATCAAGCTCTCTCCCTCTCTCTCTTTGTCAAGCTCGTTTCCCAAATCACCTCCTCTTCAATTTAGAAAAGAAATTTAAATTTTTCTTCCATGAAGCAAAAAAAATACGCACTTTCCATAATTTTTCATGTCGGGTAAATGTTTTTTTCTTCTGTTTTCTTTGAAAATCCCAATGACAAATCATGTGGCCCTTGTTTGAAATCTCCTTTGAAAGGACTTTCAAAACAATTTTACGTAAGATGATCTCAAAGTTGTTCGACATAGAGTCATCTACATTTTTTTCTGTTTGAAATTTCTCTTGTAACGCTTCGTTGTGTCATTACATCTTAAGTGTCATCGGTGACTGTCTTGAGGTCGGGTTGCACTGTGGTAAGAATTATAGATTTTCCGGGCAATAATAATAAAAAAAAGTACAGGCACAGGCATTACGGGAGAAGTTGAGAGAACAGCTAATAACGACAGAAGGATGTCACAGACTGACTCTTCTAAAAAGGAGGTCCACTGTTAAAGACATGTTCACACTTAGAGATTCACTGTAAGAAGTCGATTTTTATTGACACGAGGACCTCAGGTCGACTGTGATAGACAGTAGAACCTCATAGGTCTACTGTGATAGAAAGGAGATCCTCAAAGGTCGACTGTAAAAGGCAGGAGAACCTCTGAGGTCGACAGTGATAGACAGGAGAACCTTAGAGGTCAACTGTGCTCGACGGGAGAACCTCAGAGGTCGACTGTGATAGACAGGGAAACCTCAGAGGTCGACTGTAATAGACAGAAGAACCTCAGAGGTTGACTGTGATAGACAGGAGAACCACAGAGGTCGGCTGTGATAGACAGGAGAACCTCAAAGGTCGACTATGATAGACAGGAGAACCTCAAAAGTCGAGTTTGATAGACAGGAGAACCTCAGAGGTCGACTGTGATAGACAGGAAAACCTCAGAAGTCGACTGTGATAGACAGGAGAACCTCAGAGGTCGACTGTGATAGACAGGAGAACCTCAGAGGTCGACTGTGATAGACAGGAGAACCTCAGAGGTCAACTGTGATAGACAGGAAAACCTCAGAAGTCGACTGTGATAAACAGGAGAACCTCAGATGTTGACTGTGACAGACAGAAGAACCTCAGAGGTTGACTGTGATAGACAGGAGAACCACAGAGGTCGGCTGTGATAGACAGGAGAACCTCAAAGGTCGACTATGATAGACAGGAGAACCTCAAAAGTCGACTTTGATAGACAGGAGAACCTCAGAGGTCGACTGTGATAGACAGGAAAACCTCAGAAGTCGACTGTGATAGACAGGAGAACCTCAGAGGTCGACTGTGATAGACAGGAGAACCTCAGAGGTTGACTGTGATAGACAGGAGAACCTCAGAGGTTGGCTGTGATAGACAGGAGAACCTCAGAGGTTGACTGTGATAGGCAGGAGAACCTCAGAGGTCGACTGTGATAGGCAGGAGAACATCAGAGGATTGTCAGAAGAACCTCAGAGGTCAACTGTGATAGACAGAAGAACCTCAGAGGTCGACTGTGCTAGACAGGATAACCTCAGAGGTCGACTGTGATAGACAGGGAAACCTTAGAGGTCAACTATGATAACCTTAGAGGTCGAATGTGATAACCTAAGAAGAAGTTGACTTGATAGACAGAAGAACATCAGAGGTCAACTGTGATAGACAGGAGAACCTCAGAGGTCGAATGTAATAAACAGGAAAACCTCAGAAGTCGACTGTGATAAACAGGAGAACCTCAGAGGTCGACTGTGATAGACAGGAGAACCTCAGAGGTCGACTGTGATAGACAAGAAAACCTCGGAGGTCGACTGTGATAGACAGGAGAACCTCAGAGGTCGACTGTGATAGCCAGAAGAACCCCAGAGGTTGACTGTGATAGACAGGAAAACCTCAGAAGTTGACTGTGATAGATAGGAAAACTTCCGAGGTCGACTGTGATAGACAGGCGAACTTCAGAGGTCGACTGTTTTTGACAAAAGGACCTTAGAAGTTTACTGTTATCGCCAAAGACTTCAATAGTCGACTGATAGAAACTAAGAGGTCGGCTGTTTTTGAAAATATGACCTCAGAGGTCGATTGTGATAGACAGAAGAACCTCAGAGGTTGATTGTTTTCAACAAAAAGAAGCTCAGAGTTTGACTGAGGTCGGATTTTGAAAACAGATCTTCAGTGGTCGGCTTTAGAGGTCGACTGATTTGGATAAAAGGACCTAAAAACTCGACTGTTTTCGATAAATGGAGCTCAGCAGTCGCCTGTTTTCGGCAATGGGGTCCACTGTTTTCGACAAAATTACTTCAGAGGTTAACTGTTATAGACTTAAGGGGTCAGGTTGTCCATAAACATAAAAATATATCATGTCCACTATCATATTATTGAAATTTTAACCAATTAGAGCTTGAACTATGCGATCTGATGTGACATTGTCGAGCTCCCCTCTGTGTAGAGTTTAAAAGGCATTATGTATTTTTTGTGAAAGTGACTTCAATTATCCTTGCTGACTACTTTTTGTAGAAATGTGTCCCTGTGACGTGTTTCGCGATGCTTTTGAATACATCAAGTTGAACGGGTTTATAGAATGTTACGTAGCTAAGTTATCTTCGTTTTACTAGAATCCGAGAGAACGGGAAATTTTCTAAAAAATATTCTGAAAAAGTTCATATTTTAAATTAGCGACCTGCCTAATTTCTGGGTCTAAGGAATTTAATTTTATATACTTTTAATAACTTCTAGATCGGACTAAAATATTTGCATTAATGTGTTTTTTTCACTAGAAACTTTCCTGAGGCATTTCTATTTTAAAGTTTTTAACCTTTGCAAAATTTTAACCACCTCTAAAATAAAAATTTCATTTAAGCCAAATATTTACTCCACCTTTGTGACTACTACCGCCAGGCATTCTTTACCATATCCACTGTGCTTTGTTCCTCACCACCGCCTTAAGAGTCAAAGTTTGTTTTATGTGTTTTGTTGCTTGTTTTAGGAAATTCGGCACTTTCTTTCAAAAAAGAAGCAATTTTCTGTGTTTTTCTTTCGATAATGAAATTGTAGGCATTGTGTGTTGTTGTCAAGTTTGAAAACAATTTGTTTTTTATGTTGTCGTAATGTTATTTAGATTTGGTATCCGATATTCTATGTGTACATATGCATATGTGTAACTTAAATACATAGTCACACGTAGAGTTTTATAGGCTGTACCTGCTATTTATTAAAACTTTAGTATACAAAAAATGACAACTATGCCATAAGGTTATTAAGTAAAACAATTTAATATTTTTTAAAAATTGTTCTGATTTTAATAAAAACTTTTAGGATGTCTTGGGAAATTTTTTAGATTTTCAAACAAATTTATAGATTTTTTAATTGAAATCTTAAGAGTGGTTAATAAATCCTTTCAATTCCTGAACAAAATGTGCGTATGAGTAATCTGAATCACTCGTTGTGCGATTGAAGTTTATGTGTCGTATGATTAATATTAATCCCAAAAAATTTAAATTGCTTATGCGACACTCTACTATAGAATAGAGCAACACTGGCATTGGCATTTAATTTTACAACGCTTCGAAATATGGTTCGAGGATCCCATGAAGCATAGGGTGACGCACCAACTGTACTACGTACAATAAAAAAAAATCATATTTATTTTACTTTTATATAACCTCCATGCTCTTCCACGCATATGCGAAGGCCTGATGGGTTGAAGTTGGGATCGCTTCAATTATTGTTTCAATGGGCTGCTTCGATTCAGCCAAATTCTTTGATTTCATTTTGTACACTTCTTGCTTGACATAACCCAATTAAAAAAAAGTGTGGTGCTGTCAGGTCCGGTGACCTTGAGGGCAGCGGAAAGTGTAATTTCTGGATATTAATTTGACCATTCGCATAGGCATATATAGAGGGTTTAACTTGCTTGTAATTTTTACGGGAACAAGTCGTCTTCAATTTTCCGTTGTAATGACCGTTTGCTAACTGCAATTTGCGCCGATAAGGTTCGAGACGAAACGCTTGGATTTGCCTAAATTGACGATGCTACAGCCATGGTGACTTGATCCCGAACATAGGGATCTCGATAGTAAGGTCTTCGCGCGATGCTTTCAGATTCGGCATATTTACCAGCCTCACAATGGCCCATCTAATGGGGGGAGTTCCGCCAAACTTCCGGCTAAATTCCAATGGAGTAATTAGGTAAGGGAACTTAGAACGACAATATCTCATGAACTATTGACATGTAACGAAACATAATCTGGAACCAGATTGGGCGGTGCCACGATTGCTTTAAGAATTGCAGGAGACCGAATTGTTGGGTAGCTGGAGCTCGGAGTTCCGGAGCGGAATTTAGACAAATCTTTCGAGTTAGTGCATTCGAGGGGTGTTCAACAGAAAAGATGAAGTTTTGCAGAATTTTCATCAAATTGTAATTCAGTGGTTTTGCCTAAGAATGGAAATTTTTATCCGAATTAGAATTTAAATAATAGTGCCCTGAAGCTCTGAATTTACCCAGGTTTTAAAAAATAAGGCAATATTTGAATTTGTGTTTTTGGTACCGATATGCCCATATTTAAATTAATAATTTAATTTTTACGGGACTATATAAAAGTATGCCTATATGACCCAAACCGGTCTAAGATTGGTTATTTGTCAGTCGAAATATACCATATGAAATTTGGTTGAAATCGTAATTAAAGTGAATGTTCTAGAGCGGTTGTATCGGGAAAGTGGCTATATCAAAACGTGGACCAGTATGAGCTGACTACGAGTATTAATCGATCGTATTTTTTTTTAAATAAAAAAAAATACAAAAATTCCATTAAGTGTGGAATATTTAATGTTCATCGGAAAGGACATTTTGTGGCATTTATTTTTTGAATATAATTGCCTTTAAATGTTGGCCGCAACTACGCATCAGGGTTTCCATTCTGAGGGTCCAATTTTGAATGAGTCGTTCGAGCATTTCAAACGGTATGGCGCTGATGACAGGCGTACTGTTGGCTTCAAAAACCTGAATCGAAGCTGGTTTGTCAGCATAGACTTTGGACTTTACGTAGCCCCAAAGAAAAAAGTCTAAAGGTGTGATATCACACGAACTAGGTGGCGAACTCACTGGTTCAAAACGTAAACTAAGCTGCTCTTCAAAATGACCTCTCAATACTTAGTAGGGACATAAATAATGTTACACACGTTTTATGCTTTAAAATAAAAATTACTGAATGTTTTTGGACCAAATATTTTTTAATATATTTATTGATGTCTATTGTATCCAAAAAGAAACTACTTATTCGAAATGTCCGCCTTTTGCCTTTACACACGCCTAAAGTCGCACTGGCCAATCGTCAATAGCTGCACGAACCTTGTCCATTGGAAAATCGGCCACAGCTCGAACCAAAGCAGTCTTAAGAGATCCAATGTTGGGGTATCTCTTGTGACAAATCTTGTCCTCTAAAACTGTACACAATTTGTAATCCAATGGGTTCAAATCTGAACTGCCTGAAGGCCATTCTTCGGAGGAAATGAACGCTGACAAATTGTTTCGAAGCCAGGCCTGGGACGTTTTAGCCTTATGGGCCGGAGCAGAATCCTGCTGGAAAGTGCATGGCTGGTTTTGGAACAGGGAATTGTGAAGAGGCTTCACAACAGCTTCCAAAACGGGTTCTTGGTAAACTTTGGCCGATGTTTTGACTCCTTGTTCGCAGAAATGCTGGTCAGTGAACCCATCGACGTAAGAGACACACCACCAAACCATGACTGAAGCTGGGTAATGAGCCTTTTCCACCCTTTGGATCAGTTCAGATGCTTCCTTAGATGACCGCGCATACACTCTATCATTTTGCTTGTTAAATTTTTTCTGAACGGTAAAAATGTTTTCATCGGTGAAAAAAAAATTTCTGTACAAGTTATCAGCGTGCTTCACCAAAAGACGTTGGCATTTTTCAATCCTATTTTTTCTTAAAGCTACAGTCAATAAATGTCCGGTACGTCGTTTGAAATTCCCAAGTCCCAAGTCTTTTTTAATGATTCGACTCATGGACTTTTGCGTGATATTCATCTCACGGGCCATGATTTTCTGTTTTCGGAGCAGATTTCTGTGAATTCTTGATTTAACGGCTTTGATGACATGCGGTGTTCGAACAGAGCGTGTGCGGCCCGACCGGTGGCGGTCTTTTACAGCTCCAGTCTCCCTAAACAGTTTTATGCATCGGTAGACGAATATGCGGCTAATCCCTAGTGGCCGGAGCGTTTCAAAAATATCGCTTTTTTATTTTACACTTGAATAACGCTATTACAGCGATACGGTTCTCATTAACTGAACACTCCATGATGAAAGTTGAAACAATTTTACAGACTAACGCTATTGAGGTTAGCTTTCAAAACCCATATGACATTAACGGGGTATGTTTAGTTCTACTATTGAAATGGGTGTGTTCAATGTTGTAACAGTATTTATGTCCCTACTAAGTATAAACTTTATGAGATATTGCCAACCTTTTAAAACTTTGTTAATCGCTTAATATAAGGGACATCCTAGTATACGAACGTATACAATATGCACATCATAACATTACGAAAGACTCTTTTATAATGCCTCTTTTAAGCTTAAAGGCAAACTTTGCTATTGTTTCTTATGTGTTTTGTTCCTTTTTGGAAGGAAATATCGTATAAATCAATATTTTACTTGGGGAAATCAAAGGACTCGATGTAAGTTAGTGTGTGTATGTGTGTGTGCATGTATGGGACCTGCAAATATTTTTCACTTTTCCTTTGATTACTATTCATGCCATTGCTTGCGATGCCTTGCGATTTGTGCGATACGATTTTTCTTTTTGTTTGTAAAACAGCAGCGAAAAAAAGGAAAGAAATCGCAATGATTTATTACAAACCATTCGATGATTTATAGCCGGCGAATGTTTAGAGGTGTCGTTTTACATATTTCGAATATTTCTCAACTGCCTTGATCTTGGCTGGAGGTTGGGGGTGTACTATTTCGGGCTGCTCTCCTTAACCTCGCATCCATCTGACTTTTGGATGGTTGCATATTTCAATGATGACGATGATGATTCTCGGTGTGTGTGCGTTTTGGCTGTTTGACTCCTCCCACTGAATGAAATATTGATTCAATATCATTCGCGATTTGTTAAATGTTTGTTTGCCTCGTCGTCTTCTTTGTCGGTCGGTCCGTCTTCTTGTAAATTGAATAAACATTTGTTGTGGTACCGGTGTTAATTAAATTTTCCTCCATGTGAACGCGTACCGTGCATTAATTTTTCATTTTGCCTTATGGCGGACGGTGTCTTTGGGAAATCGTTGATTTGTTTAGGGCGTTATGTCTGGCATGTAATTCGCCATTAAAGATTTTCTTATCGAAGTTATGGGGAATGATATATGTAATGGTAGTATGATTAATTTATGAAAAATTAATGGGTTCTGTAAAGACCATGGCATAAGGGACACCTCTCTTGGGATACAAAATCATAGCCAAGGCTTGGAAAATAATTGTTGATATCTGTAATGGGAAAATATGAAGCATAGAACTCTTTAAAGGGTGTTCCACAGTATACATTTGTGTACAATGAATGCATCCCCATATCAGAATTATCTAGCCCTAACCGCGAAAAAGACGGAGTTTTTTTTTGTATACGAGGGCGACCGCAAAAGTAACTGGCCTAACATAAAAAGAACCGTTTTTTGGAATTATTATTATTTATTTTTCAACATAATCTCCTTCCAACTCAATACACTTCATCAAACGTTTTTCAAGATTTTTAATTCCATCCGAAAAATAAGATTTTCCAAGACCTTCAAAATATGCCTCAGTTTCAGCAATAACCTCGCTATTGGACGACAATTTTTTGCCACCGAGAAATTTTTTTAAATTTGGTAACAAGAAATATTCAGAAGGAGCTAAATCTGGACTATAAGGTGGATGCAGAGCAATTTCAAATCGTAATTCGGCCAGTTTTTGTTGAGTGAAAAATGCAGTGTGTGAAGGAGCATTATCTTGATGAAAAAGAACTTTTTTTTTCTAAATGCGGTCGTCTTGATTTCTTCACTCAACCGATCCAATAATGCACAATAATATTCACTATTTATAGTTTTTCCTTTCTCAAGATAATCAATAAATATTATACCCCTTGCATCCCAAAATACTGTGGCCATTACTTTTCCTGCTGACTTAACAGTTTTCGCCTTCTTGGGACCACTTTTACCAGCTTCTATCCATTGTTTTGACTGTTCTTTGCATTCTGGGATGTAGTGATGAATCCATGTTTCATCAACAGTTATGAATCGCTGCAAGAACTCTATTGGATTACGCTGATAAATCGCTAAAAGCTCCTCGGAATTGGTCCAACGGATGATTTTTTGGGGCAAAGTCAACAAACGCGGCACCCATCTTGCGGATAGCTTTTTCATGTGGAGTTCATCATGTAAAATACTCCAAACTTGTTGTTCGTGTATTTTAACAATATCAGCAAGTTCTCTGAGCTTTATTCGTCTATCTTTAGTCACTTCATTAAATATTTTTCTAATGTTTTCAATAGTAGAAGCAGTTTTCGGTCTTCCAGAGCGTTGTTTATCTTCCGTACTTGAACGACCCATTTTAAATTGTTGAACCCAGTATTTCACGGTGGAGTATGATGGTGCATTATCACCATGAACAGAATCCAATTCATCTTTGATTAATTGTGGCGTATAACCTTTCATATAAAAGTGTTTAATTACCGCACGAAACTCTTTATTTTCCATTTTTCAAAAATTATAAAACTTGTTTACTTCAATCACCTGTAACAAAGAAAATAATCATTAAATATTTCGGAAATTTTAACAGATGGCTTATAAAAGATTGCTTTTAAAAAACAAAAACAAAAAGTTGAAGAAAATGTGCCAGTTAGTTTTGCGGTCGCCCTCGTAATTCATATGAAGGATTCCGAAAGACATAACCGGCAAAAAGAAAATTGTAAAGGAGTTTTTTTGTATTTTTTTATCTAATTCATCTGAACGACTCCGATACAATTGAATTTGCTATATTAAATATTAATATTAAACTTTTTATATTAAAGCTCAAGAGCGTTGTGTCACTTTTCCAATGAATATCATTAAAAAGCGAAAGGCGCTTAAGTATTTTTCGCGGTAAGGGCTTGGTTTGTTCGCACTGTTTTGAGCGGTATTGTATTCGAAATAAATAATAATAAAACGTTTGTCTATAATCACTATAGTCCTTGAAGGAAATATCAGTAGTTTAAGTCCAGGTTGCAGAAGTCACAACTCCAGCCAGGTCTGCCTCTTCTGGCATAATGATTCAAATCCGAAAAAGACAAGCTATCTACATATACAAAGGCTTAAGCTGAGCTTTATTTTTGCGACAAGTACATGTACATTAGGGTGGGTTACTTTAACAATCAATATTGTGCGTTTGAGTTTTTCGATAGTTTTTGGCATGAGGAAAAAAAGTTCCACTACGACATATCAAAAAAAATCATTTTCAATTTTTTGACCAAAACTCGTTGAAAATTATTTTTTTTTTCAAAAAACTAATATCACCATGTCCTTTAAAGTATGAATTTCTTTAGAAGCTTGTTATTTGATACGGAAAAAATCACAATAAAATTGATTTGGTGCCGTAAAAATAAAAAGAAATCGAAAAAAGATTTGTTTCTTGACCACAAATCTTTTTTCGATTTCTTTTTATTTTTACGACACCAAAACTCGTCTAAAAACCCAAGAAAAATATTTTTTTTCGAAAAACTGATATCGGCATCGTTTCAAGCACACAATTTTACCTTGGAAAGAATATAAATAATTTTAAATGATTTTTTAATAAATTTTAAATCGGCTTACTTTCAATTAAAAAAAAACCTTAAAAATAATTAAATAAAGTTGAGACAAAGTCAAAAAAAATTTAAATTTGGGCGCTTCGAAAAGATTTGTTTTTGAAACGTCGTAGTGGAACTATTTTCTCTTCATGCTAAAAGCTTTCGAAAAATCGATGGCACAAAATCGAATAATTTTTAACCTTAAAAATCGACCCACCCTCATGTACGAGTACATAGCATGAAATATATGTTTCAGGATATATAAAGTGGTCCTGTAGCGGCTTTCCGCAAAAGCGCCTGGACCAGTCAATTAATATTATTGAATATTGGAAAACGTTTGATGGTTCTAATTCCAAATGATGACGAATCTCTCTGTAGAGCTTCTATAAACACAAAAGAGGCTAGAAAAGCAAAAATCCTAGATAATTTGGCTAGACGATCTAAAATTGTATGCTTGAGAATCTCAAGAATTAAGCATGAATTAAATCCTAGAGGAATTTCTGTTTAAATGCTTAGAATTTCTCTGAAACGGAAAGGCTGCGCTAGATGCTACTAATAAACATTGCATCACATCTACTCGTACTAGAGTGTCCAAGAAAGCGGTGTTTTCGGGATTTGAAAAAACCGACTGCTTTGGGGTTTTTTTTTAAAGTAAAACATCGTTATATCAGGAGATATCTTTGTACTTGGGATATATCAAAACGTAAACTAGTAGGTAAGGGTTTATGATATTTTTGAGAAATCGACCGTCTAGTTTGGACATAAAAACCGGCATGTCGGTTTTCGGTTTCGGGTTTAGACACCCTAGGTTCCACACTCCAAGAGATTAGCTAGCGTCAAGCAAGGCTTAAACTCTCTTGGTAGTGTCCATATTGTTGACGTATGCTAGGTGCCAGAATACTGTGCCTTGGATATAAATAAGGTACACATGAACTAGTTTGACTAGGATTAATATAGAGAAGGCATACAAATCCTTCGTAGTGCAAGATAGCTATTTATTCAGGACACAAAGGAAAACAATTTTAAAACGAATATCCCAGAAGTGTTAAGCTAGTACAATATGCACTGTATCTATAGCCATCAAATCATTTCAGGCACTGCGAGAACGAGTGTTGTGATAAAAAAAACTCCAAAACGTCCTAGACTTCTAAAAGGGTTTGTTGTGGAAGACTGTTCAATTATGACCAGAACCCTAATATAGGGCAACAGATCTCTAGGCTTCTGCAAATGTGGAAAGATAGGGATCAAACAGAAACTGTAAGACACATTCTTTTTTACATTCCAAGTCTACAGCGCCACATACGAAAGTGGTTTGGGACAAAATTCCTTTAGGACTCGGTCGACAATGTTCGGATCGTTCTGCAAACGACAAGTTTTTTATTAAAGGAATATTATGGCTGAATTAAACGTATATTATTTTTATTTTTCATACGGTTATTTTTTAGATAAGTTTGTACGAGGGTTTATATATATATATTCCTGGCGCCATCTGACATTTCCATTGGAAAGTTTGACATTTTTTAGCATAAACGTATTCAGAACGTTTTAACGTACGAACATCATTTGTATTGTTTACAGTGACATGAAAAAAATCAGTTTGGCAAAAAAAATGGAATTAACTCGTGAACATTTTCGTGCGATCACGACAAGAGTGCATCGATGAACTTAAATCTTTGTATGGCGATGAAGCACCATCCTATAGCACTGTGAAAAACTGGTTTAAGAATTCAATCGTGGCCGACGCTAGCTCCAAAAACGGCCGTTGTACCAGAGCACATTGATGCCGTGCGTGAATTGATAATGCAAGATCATCATGTGACAAGCCGTGAGATAAAGGCATCCTTGGGCATTTCTTCCACCAGCATACATTCGATATTGCATGAACACCTGGCCGTAAAAGAGGTTTGTTCTCGCTGGATCCCGCACAATTTGATGCAAAGAAATGTTGAAAAAATACGATCGCGGTGCTTCAAAAGGCGTTTATAAGATCGTCACAGGTGACGAATCATGGATCCATGCGTATGAGCCCGAAACAAAACAGCAATCGACCGTGTGGATCTTCGAAGACGAGCCTGTTTCTTCGGAAAAACTGGTCATGTGACGACTTTTTCGCTTGAGCAACGTAGGACTGTCAATTCTGAGTGGTACACCACAATTTGTTTGCCTGAAGTCTTCGGAGAAATTCGAAAATCGAACAAGAGAAGACGAATCATTGTGCAATGCGAGCTCTCACACCTCAGCTCAAACCAGTGTCAAAACGGCCAAAACGTTGAATTGATGAGTCATCCGCCTTACAGCCCTGTCTTGGCACCCAATGATTTCTTTTTATTCCCGCACATCAAGAAAAAAATGCTTGGTCAAAGATTTTCGTTGCCAGAAGATGCTGTTCAAAAGCCATGTTTTGAAGTTGTCTCAATCGGAGTGGAAAAGTGCTTCGACAATTGGTTTAAACACATGCAAAAGTGTATTCATTAAACCATGCTGGAGAATACTTTGAAAAACAATAAAACCATTTTTGATGATTAATATTCGCATTTTCATTATTAGGCCAGAAATATAAGTTTATATAGCAGCCCTCGTACCCTATACCACAGTGTGAGCGATACAAATTGTTAAGGACCCGGCGCACAGTAATATAGTCGGCCTCGCACGACTTTAACTTGTTCGCTAGCTTTTTGATTTAAAAGAAAATCCCCGTCTCTTTCCCAAAGGAATATAAAGAAAAGCCCATACATTAAATACCTCCTATAGTACAGTAGATTACTTTAATTGTTTCTTAAAAGTGATGTTTTTGATTAAACTTTAATTCAATCTCTCTCCCCTTAACTTTCATTGCAGATTCTACAAGAAAATCAAATAGACTCCCTTAAGAAGAAATCTCAACAGGAAAACGCCAGCCTACCAGGATAACAAAGGCATAAGCATATATTCAAATGAGACAGCAGCAGCAACAGGAGTGAAACAATTAGCAAGAACAACAACAATAAATGTAATAATAATAATAATCATAAAAAGCGGCAACAGGGGCAGCAGTAGCCCAAAGGAGCAACAGCACCAAATATTGCCGTCGACTATCCAGGAAGCATTAGAGTGGGAGTAGTTTACGACAAAGAGCAAATCCATGCGCAAGGAATACTTCTTTGAATAACTAATAACACTTAAGGCTAAGGCCACAGCAACAAACAAAAAAGGACCAAAGGACAATTCGACAGAGCAACATTAATAAGAATACAATCACAAAGAAACATTACAAGCCGCGAGCTTTGCTTTAAGGAAACGGATGTAGCACAACTAGGTGGTGCGAAGAGAAACATAGAGAGAGAGAGTGAAAGAGTTCAAGCATAGAACGCCAAAGGACAGCAAAAAGGAAAGTGTTGGCAAGACATAGCAACACTTGCCCTATCTTACCGCCTGGCAGAGCGGTCAGCCAGCCCAACGGGTATGCGGAACTGGCGATGATAACATAATGAACCAATTTACAAAGGCATCGCCTCCCCTCAACATATACAGCGAGCAGCTGGAGCAGGACACAACAGCGTCATTATAGTCAAAAAGCCATAAAGGAAAGCTACAAGAAGAAACAAACAATAATTGGGTTTTAGCCAGCCTTTTATTGCCCACCCCCTCCTTCCCAATCCCAGCCCAACATAAGGTAACCCAGCCCCCGCTGTCTCCATTTCCCTAAACAAAGTGAAGATGCAAAATATCTCTCTGACGACACCCGCCTCGGCCCGCCTGGTGGCTGCCGCCACATGGTCCGCCTTGGTGGGTCAAAAAACCAACATCAGCGATGGCAGCTACAATCACACACTGCTGATGATGACGTCGCCGTCGACGACTTCGACTATGACAACGACCACCACCACCCATCATGGCCACAATCATCATCATCCCTTGCTGAATGATCCTTTGGATGCGGTAGCCTATTCCACTTCTGCTCCTGTCATAGCTTCACCTCAAGACAGAGACGACTTGATAGAAAATAATTTTGTCCAAATATTCTTCTGCATCCTCTACACGACGGTCTTTGTGCTGGGCGTCTTTGGCAATGTGCTCGTGTGCTATGTGGTCCTTAGGAATCGGGCCATGCAGACCGTTACGAATATCTTCATAACCAACCTGGCTCTGTCCGACATTTTGCTGTGTGTCCTGGCCGTGCCCTTTACACCGCTCTATACCTTTATGGGTCGCTGGGCCTTTGGACGTACCCTGTGCCATCTGGTCTCCTTTGCCCAGGGTTGCAGTATTTACATTTCCACGCTCACCCTGACTTCCATAGCCATTGATCGGTATTTTGTGATTATCTATCCCTTCCATCCGCGCATGAAAATGTCCACCTGCATAGCCATAGTGGTGAGTATATGGGTCATCTCGCTGCTGGCCACTTTGCCCTATGGCATGTATGTGAAGGTGGTCTCCGACTATGCCATGTCCTCGAATGGCACCGAAGATCCCCTGAGTGCGGCCAGCAACAGTAGCAGCAGCACCTCCGCCACCACCACCACCCACTTTAACTTCTCGTCCAATTTGAATGCCTCGTATGCACCGCAGCGCAACTATAATGCCTACATGCAGATAGTGGCCACCACCTCGAGTTTGTCCGACCAGGAAGTGCCCACCAGCTCGATTAGCTACTGCGAGGAGAACTGGCCCACGGAACGTTATCGCAAGGTCTTCGGCTCGGTCACCACCATATTGCAGTTTGTCTTGCCTTTCATCATCATCTCCATATGCTACATATGGATATCGCTGAAGCTAAACGCTCGTGCCAGAGCCAAGCCGGGCTCGAAGTCTTCGCGCAAGGAGGAGGCCGATAGGGATCGAAAGAAGCGCACCAATCGCATGCTGATAGCCATGGTGGGCGTGTTCGGCCTCTCGTGGCTGCCCCTCAATGTTGTGAATATCTTCGATGATTTCTATGAGAAATCCAACGAATGGCCTTTCTATACGCTCTTCTTCTTTGTGGCCCACTCCATAGCCATGTCGTCCACGTGCTACAATCCCTTTCTGTATGCCTGGCTCAACGAGAACTTCCGCAAAGAATTCAAGCATGTGCTGCCCTGCTTTAATCCCTCCAACAATAACATCATCAATATGACGCGTGGCTATAATCGTTCGGATCGCAATACGTGTGGACCACGCCTACACCATGGCAATGGGGGAGCGGGCAATGCCACGCGGGGCAGTAGCTTGGAGAATGACGATCACGATGATGGCAATGCGATAACTCAGGATACTTGCCTCACCACCAAGGACAAGCTGTTGATTATACCGCGCGAGCCCACCTATGGCAATGGTCACAATGCCTTGTCGCCCTGCCTCGACCGCGGCGTCAACGTGGCCGTGGTGCAGTGCAGCAAACAGGTGGAGATTCTTTTGAACGATAATGATATACGAAAGCATCGTTTCGACGACTACGATGCCGATTCGTGCGAGGAGCAGACCATAGAGATGCGCTTCAATGAGACGCCCTTCATCAGTTCGGACAACAATACCGCCATCAGTATTATGGAGACAAGTACGAGCTGTGAGGCCGAGCGAAGCGGCAGCAGTGCAGGCGATCGTCGGAGTAACTGAGGAAGGGTGAGTACACATAGACTAGAGTAAAGTAGAAAATAATTTAAAAGTAGTTTAGTTTTGCCTAGGCTAAGGAAGATCAGTCGTATCCAGAAAGGGTCTGCCCAGTTAGGGACCAACGTAAATTAAGTATTATTATTATTTCCTTCTTGAGCATACAATTTAGATCTCTCTTGAATTCATTGTTATTAGGGTCGGAATATTTGATATGTACCTAAAAAAATGTTTTTGCTCGAAAAGTTTATAAAAACCTTAAATTTTTATTTTTTTGCGCCAAAAAATAATTCTTGGTCTTTACTAAAAATCTTGTTGATTTTCTGAAACGAATTGACCGATTTAAACGGCATAAGAGAACAGTGCGATATCTATGTTGTCAAGTAATATTTTAAAATATAGATTATTTTTATAAAAAAAATTATAGATTTTTTCAAAAAAAAAAAATTTTTAAAAGAAAATATTTTTTTTAAAAATAAATTAATTTTTTTAAAAAAAAAATTAATTTTTTTAAAATAAAAATTAATTTTTTTAAAAAAAAAATTAATTTTTTTAAACAAAAAAAAATTAATTTTTTTTTAAAAAATTAATTAATTTCTTTTTTTTAATTTATTTATTTTTAAAAAAATTTATATAATTGGCAAAGAAGTGGAAAACTGGTGTAGACTATTAACATTAAAACAAAAATATAAAATTTTAAATATTAAAAATTTAAAAAAGTATAAAATGGCTTTAAAAATTTTTTTATTTTTTTAAAATGTATATATTTTTTTTTTAAAAAAATTGTGATTTTAAAAAATTTATTTTTTCTTAATTTTTTTTATTTTTAAAATTTGAAGTTTTTAATGATCACATTCTACGCCAGTGTTACCAATTATGTCGATACCAAAAATCTAATAACTGTTTTAGATTTGTTTGACTTATAGGCAAATTTGGCAAAATTTTTAAAAAATATTGGCGACCACGAACACTTATGAATTTAAATTTTTTTATTTGAACAGGGATTTTAATATTTGATCAGGGATTATCCGGCTCGTGACCTCTTTTATCTCTATTTCCAATAGAAGACAAGTTTTAAACAAAATGACAAAGTGACATTGATTTTAGTGCCTGCACACTGCCTTTACAGCGATTTCAGGTCCGTGACGACCTTCATCAGAAAGCTTCGCAGCAATTGTTGAAAGAAAACCCGATCTCTTTAAGACCAGGCTCACGCCAAACGAATGAGAACTACTGTTGTAAATCTCACTTTTCAAGTTTTCTTCACACAATTGCCCACTAAAATAAAATAACTGCCCACCAATACGTCCTCTACACGTAGAAAAAAAGTATGGTTGGGATAACAATATTCAAAGAGCATCTGTTGAGCTATTGTTGGGTATATGGTTGGGGTCCAACAATATTATGATCCTCACAACAATAGTATGATTCACATTCAACCATAGTATGGTCTCCACAACCATATTATGATCCTCACAACGATAGTATGTTTCACATACAACCATAGTATGATCCTTACAACCATAGTATAATTCACAGGCAACCATGTTATGATCCCCACAACCATAGTATGATCACACAATTACGCTAAGATCACCAAACAAAAGATTTGATTATAAAAATTATTTTAAAATACATTAAATTCAAAATAATAGGAGTAATTTAAAATTTAAAAAACGTAAGCGTTTTTATTAAAAATATTTTCGTTAAACAAAGCCATAGCAGAAAAATTTTAATTTCCACATAAAAAGTACGATTATTCGATTAGATCCGTCACAAACAATAACATTGTTCCTAAAAAGCATATTCAAATGAAGAAAAATTACAATCATACAGTATGATTGCCGTAATCATATTATTGTTAACATAAAACCCAAAAAACCATACCTTTGTCGCATCAACCATATTTATATTGTTACTACAACCATAATTTCATTTTTTAATTTAGCAATAATACTATTGTTACATTTCAACAATATTAATATTGCGGCAATCATACTATTGTCAAAATTAAATTCAGTAAACAATACTATGGTTGCGACGAACATATTATTATTGCCGTGACCATATAGTAACCTGTTTTTTCATTGCGTGTACAAAGACTTAAAATCTTTTAAAATAAATATCAAATTTAAAAAAATGCCGATTTATGTAATTTTTTTTGTCCATATCTTCAACAATTATAGCGGTCCTAAATATCCGATTACGAGGGAAGCTATATATATTTCTGGCCTTACGATGAAAATGCGAATATTTATCATCAAAATGGTTTTATTGTTTTTTAAAGTATTCTCCAGTATGATTTATACACTTTTGCATGCGCTCAAACCAATTGTCGAAGCACTTTTTCCACTCCGATTGAGAAACCTCCAAAACATGGTGTTTAAAACGCTTCAACAGCATCTTCTGGCGACGAAAATCGTTGAGCACGCATTTTTTTCTTGATGTGCGGGTGCCAAATCAGGTCTTGTATGGCGGATGACCTATCAATTCTACGTTTTGGCCGGTCAAAAAGGCGCTGGTTTGCTTCAATGTGTGAGAGCTCGCATTGTCATGGTGCACAATGATTGTTTGTTTTTCGAATTTCACCAAAGACTTCGGGCAAACAAATTGTGGCGTACCACTCAGAATTGACCGTCCTACGTTGCTCAAGCGGAACAATCGCCACATGTTGTTGTTGTTGTAACAACAATATATTTATTTTGAAGTCTTGTTCGTCTATGGGGGATCTGCTTCGATATCCAGGTGAAGGAAACGCGCCATTTGAACTGGATGCGTCCACAGAGACCTGGGGGTCAGCTGAGTGGGCTTGGCCGGACAACTGAAGAGGTGCAGTACATCATGTGGTCCCTGATGGCAGGCGGGACAGATGTCCGGAGCGTTAGCATCAATTCGTGCCCAGTAAGAATTGAGGCGGCTGCACCATCCAGATCTCAGCTGCGCCAGAACAACGCGCGTCTGCCGAGGTAGTACCTTCTCCTCAGGTGAAATCTCCGGGGGATGTTCCCCTAGCACTACATTCACACGGTAGCTGGATACTGCTGCTGCGACATCATCGGCGTGAATGTTGTTCAAACCTGCCTGATAGTTTCGATGATCTAAAGGTTCTCTCTTATACCTCTGGACCTCTCTCTCTAGATCATGAAGATCGTGCCTGATCTGCCTGGGTGGAGGCATCCTGTTCAAGAGATGGTGGTTAGGATGACTGCTGTGAAAACACCCTAGCAGGTATTGCTTAGACAACAGGAAATTGTGTCTGCGCACGGTAAGGACCTTCGTCTCCTCATGTAAATGGTACTCTGAGGACATAAGAAGACACCCTGTTGATGTTCTAAGGGCGGCATTCTGGCAATTCTAAATTTTCTTCCACTGCGTCGAACTCACGTTCGCCGACCATACAGGTGCTGCGTAGTTTGCTACAGTCGCCACATGACCAGTTTTGCCGAAAAACAGGCGACCATTTTCTTTGTAGTGCTTCTTCCACAAACAACTTTCGTTGGATTTGGCTAGACCCACACGGTCGATTGCTGTTTTTTTTTTGGGCTCATACGCATAGATCCATGATTCGTCACCTGTGACGATCATGTAAACGTCTTTTGAAGCATCGCGATCGAATTCTTTCAAAATTTCTTTGCACCAATCGACAAGAGCCGTTTCTACGCACTGGATCGATGCGTTGGAGGAATTCTTCGCCCAAGGGCCCCGGCACTATATGCCGCTACAACAACAAGCATTTTTTTGAGCGATTGTCAAATTGTGCGGGATCAAACGAGAACAAACCTTTTTTACGGCCAGGTGTTCATAAAATATCGAATGTATGCTGGTGGACAAAATGTCCATGGACATCTCAAGATATGTCACATGACGATTTTGCATTATCAGTTCACGCACGGCATCAATGGTCTCTGGCACAACGGCCGTTTTAGGATGACCTTCGGCTTTGAGCGACTGTCGGCCACCATTGAATTCATTAAACCAGTTTTTCACAACCATACAAACATTTAAGTTCATCGTGATAATCTACGTCGAAAGTTGTGAAAAATGGTCGCACGAAAATGTTCACGAGTTAATTCCATTTTTTTTGCCAAATTGATTTTTTCAAGTCACTGTAAACAGCACAAACGATGGTCGTACGTCAAAACGTTCTGAGTACGTTTATGCTAAAAATTGTCAAACTTTCCAATGGAAATGTCAGATGGCGCCAGGCAACACTAAGTATTCCAAATTTTGGATTGTTACCATAATGGACAAGTGTTTACTTGAGGATAATCCATACAATCATTAGGCCTCACATCGAGTTGTCATGAAAGGAAATTCGGAACACAAGGAAATTCGGGACAGAAAAAAACACTTTTAACACGTAATGTAATCAAATCTGCCCAAAAATATTTAAAACCCCTTTCTGTATTGTCACTAGTGTTAACATTGTTTTCAATTAAAAACAAGCCTTCAAGGCAGATGACAGGTGCTGTGCCCAAAGGTTTAATTTCACCATTCATTACAGCATTCCTCTCGTAAAAACAATCTGTGTTCAAACCTTCAACCAAACACCAGCTAAAAAGAACGCAAGAAATTACAAACGACCTCCAACGAAAAACAAACTTTTACTCAGCGTTCACATCAGACACTCGAGATTTGCAGCCGCAATGCCAAACAACGGAGGCTACCTCGAAAGTCTCAAATCACGTAGGACCAACAGCACTGCAATTGTAGTTGCAACTGAACCATTGCCTGTGCACACTGGCCCGCCCGCTCTGCAGTGTGGCACTAAAATGGAATATGTAAGCAGGCGTTTTGTGGCAACGTGATCTAAATTTAAGTTCACATTTCCAACCACTTCCACCATGCACGTTGCAAGGTTTCACCATCCACCGAGGCGGGGGCGAAAATGCCACAAATCTTTGCCGCATATTTGTGCTCAAGAGCTTGTTTCGAATTTTCCGCCACTGAAAATGTGAGCGTAAATAATAAAAAAAAATGTCTGCGGGCTGTAAATGAAATATGAAGCAACATGTGTGTCTGTGTGCACTTTGCAAATGAAATTTATGTTCTTGGTGCACTTCGGTTTGTCACGCATCACGTCTGTTGAATAATGCTTGTTGCAATTGAGAGAATGAAAAAACGCGACACAGAAAAGCAGTTAAGTCGTTGCTGGCCGACTGAAGTATACCCTGCTTCTTGTATGGACCACCGCAATGTTTTTTGGTGGGTATAAAAAGAAGTTTTAACCTAAGTTCAGCACCCAAACCTTTACATTATCAAGAGATGCCATATCACTTTGGTTTGATCTTCGATTTTAGCTGTTTTTTTGTGGAAAAATATCCTCTGTGAAACCCCAAAAAATGTTACTGTAACACAAAAAGGTTTCCTTGTTCAACCCTTGGGACTCATAGGCATAAGCCTCCATTTTCGTAAACTTAAAAGTGATCAATTAAGAACAGGGTGGCCCAAATAAAACTGAAGTTCACCAAAAACGTTACGAAGAAGTTCCATTGTGGCTCTTGTTGTATGCACACACAGTTGCTCTATCTTGCTTAGAGTGTCCAAAATATCGGGGGTTTCGGCATTTCGGCTTTTTCTCAAAACCGTGTTTTCTAAAAACCGACTTCGGGTTCTCTTTAAAGTAATAAACCGGCATTGATCGATATTCCGGTTTTTAGACTTTTTTTCCTTTAAAGTAATAAACCGGCCTTGACCGATATTGCGGCTTTAAGACTTTTGCCAAAACAAAAAGTATACGATAATAAAAACATAATAATTTATCATTGAAAATGGTTTATTGTTTTTCAAAATATTCTCCTTTAAGATCAATGCACTTTTGCATGCGCACAAACAAATTTTCGAAGCACTTTTTCCACCCCGAATGAGACACCTCCAAAACATGTTTTTTGAACGCTTCAACAGCTGCTTCGGGCGATAAAAAAAAACGTTGACCACGCATTATTTTCTTAATGCTAGGGAATAAGAAGAAGTCCGTGGGTGCCAAATCAGGGCTGTACGGTAAATGGCCCATCAATTCGACTTCTTGAGTGGTCAAATAGCTCATCGTTTCATTCAATGCGTGAGAGCTCGCATTGTCGTGATGCAAAATGATCCGTCTTCTCTTATTATCTTTCCACATTTCTTCGAACACTGTTAGCAACCTGATTGTTGTATACCACTCAGAATTGACTGTTCTACGATCCACTAAAGGCACTGTAAAAACATGACCGGTTATACCGAAAAAAACGCAATCATTTGCTTCGATGAACTTCTTCTACGAACAACTTTTATTGGATTTGGCTCGCCTTGAAATACCCATACGGTCGATTGAAGTTTTGTTTCGGGTTCATATGCATAGATCCATGATTCGTCACCTGCGACAATGTTATAAACTGCCTTTGAGCTACCGCAGTTATACTTTTTCAACATCTCTTTGCACCAATCCATTCGAGTCTTTTTTTGAGCGTACGTCAAATTATGTGGGATCCAACGAGAACAACTTTTTTTCACGGCCCAATGTACGTGTACAATATCTTATTGATGCCAAGGATTTCCAATCCACGGTATGTCACATGTCGGTCTAGCTTAATCAGTTCACGCACAGCATTGATGGTTTCTGGTGACCGAAGTTGGACGTCCTTCACGAAATTCATCCTGAAGCGAACGGCGTCCGAGACTGAACTCTTATACCAGCGATTAATAGTGGTTTTTGATAGTGCTTCATCGCCAAAAGTCGAAACAAGTTTATTTAAACACTCTTGTCTCGATTACCCACGTCGAAAATCGTAAAAATCATCGCAAGAAAATGATAATTCCATTTTTTGACTGAGATGTAAACAAAATAATTCGCCCTCAAATGACAAAACGTTCTGAGTGAAGATAGGCTAAAAAAGTTTCCAATGGAAGTTCCAGTTTGCATCTGGGAACACTAGTATTGTCGGGACCCGAAATATAAATAGCAACCCTCGTAGAATAATATGCTTCCGGTCTACCAAATCAGGTAAGGCTGTCTATTAAACTTCTCTATCTACGTAACTAAATTTTTAAATACATAAACCTGCTCCCTTCGCTATAGCTCTTTAATCGTCTCCGCCTCCCTCTCTTCTCTCCCTCTGTTCTCTCTCTCTCTCTGTCTCTCATTTACTCATTCAGAGGTGTAAGAGGTTTTAAAATTGGTGAAAGAGAGGGAGAGAAGAGAGAGACTCTCTTCTCTCCCTCTCTTGCACCGCTTTTAAGACCTCTTACACCTCTGAATGAACATTTCTTCTTCTTCTGGTGGGTCGACCGTTCAAAACATCCATTTCATTTGATTCAAAAATGACAGGATTAGTTCAATCTAAAGGGTGTTTTTTCCACGTGTGGTTTTCAATCTGGCCACACTTTTTTCGGGAATCTTTGGTCCATATTTCTTTGAAGACAAGCCGACCATAATGTTACAGTCACTGGGGAACGCTATAGAGCCATGATTAATGAATTTTTCGAGCCCGAATTGGAGGATGTTGATGTGGACGACCTTTGGTTCCAACAAGACGGCGCAACGTGCCATGCAACCAACGAAACATTCAATTTATTGACGGAAACTTTTCGTGATAGGCATTATCTCACATCGTGGACCTGTGGCGTGGCCTCGATGATCGTACGATGTTTACACCGCTAGACTATTTTTTGTGGGGTTATGTGAAATCGCTTGTCTACGCAGATATGCCCGACGCGATTGACGCCTTATAAGATAATATTCGGTGCGTTAGTGCTGACATACGACCCCAAATGCTGCAAAAAAGTCGAAAATCGGGGGCTCTCGGCTGGAATTTTGTTCGAGCCAGCCGCGGCAGCAACTTGCACAAAATCATTTTTAAAACCTAATGGCAAACCCTTATCTGTACAATAAAACTTAATTCTTGGCCTTAACATTTTTTCTTCATTAAACCACACGTCTAAAAAACCTCCCTTTTTATTAGAATTTATTTTTTCGCAGCCAATTTGTACGGGGACTATTTTAAAATGAGTTAATATGGTTCAAATCGGTCCAAGATTGGTTGTTTGCTATCGTTATATGTGACAGCGCATAAAGAAAGGGACCTAAGGGTAAAAAAAATCAATTTTCAAAATCAATTTTTGATGTGGACAACATCTGAGCATCGAATGAGACCGATTCCATGCCACAAAAGTGTTCCCTCCCAGAGATATGCGCATTTTATGAAAGTGAAGTCGACGATTCTAAGCGCAAATAGACCTAATCTTTAAAATGACTCTCCTGAACAAAACTGGTTTTTAACCTTAGGTCCCTTTCTATTTTGCGCGTCACATATACTTAAGGGTGGACCTACTTAAACGCACGATGTTAATTGAAAATAAAACATAAAGTTTTCAAAGACATTTCTTAAAATTGCATATTAAGATAGAAGAATCTATGACAAATATGTGTGAAACAAAATATCGGCCAAATGCTTGCCAAGGCTTCGGGTAGCATAACTCTATCTAATGATCCATATTTTCAGCGAATCTGAGACATAATGGAGGTTTAATGTCGTTAAAGGTGCGCCGAATTATATCATCCTTTAGCTCTCGAATTGTTTCTGACTTATTGACGTACACTATTAGTTTAAATATCCCCAAAGAAAGAAGTCCCACGGTGTCAAATCACATGATCGTGGCGGCGAATTGACATCGCCATGCCATAAGATAACACGACCGTTGAATTTCTTGCGCAAAGGAGCCATTATTTCGTTGGCTGTGCGACAAGTGGCACCATCCTGTTGGAACCACATATCGATCAGGTCAATAAAAAAGGTGGACCATTTAATATTTTGTGACCATTTAACTTCTATCATTTAATAATGGAACACAATATCATTCATATTTAAAATTTTTAAATGGCCCACCCCGAACTCAATTTCTGGCCCCAAGAAGTCCGCTATTATATCGCGATAGCGAACACCATTATTGGTAATTGCTTTGCCGACGTCATTTTTGCAGAAGTACGGCCCGATCACGACGCCAGCCCATAAACCGCACCAAACATTCACTCATAGCGAGCACCATTCACGGTTACTTTCCGGCCATCGTCATTTTCAAAAAAATATGGTTCGATGATTGCACCAGCCCATAAACTGCATCAAACCGAGGTTTTCTCTGAACCTCTTCTGGTTGCTTTTCAGTCAAAATGCGTCAATTTTGTTAGATGAATTTACCTTTAACCCAGAAATGGACCTCATCACTGAACTAAATTTTGGTCGAAAACAGTTTCTCGCCGAATGCTCATTTCCATAATTCAGATGCACAATTTGATGACGTTGTTGCACCAAACATTCACTCGTTGTGGATGCATCGGCATTTCAGCAATCACTCGTGGATTCTCATTTGCCCAAATGCGGCAATTCTGATTGGTAAGGAATCCACTGAGGTGCAAGTACACCTCGTCGCTGAAGATGGTTTTCTTTGTAAAGTCAACTTTGACCTCTGTCTGTTTAACCAACCATTCGTCGTTTTGACGTAGCTTGAAGTAGTCAGTAGGCTTCAGCTCTTGAGTCATTTGCATCTTGTAAGCGGGAAATTTAAAATTGTGTCAAATTTCGAAACAGGGATGTTCGTGAAATGTTCAATTGTTAGGTCAGAGGACAACTCGAGGTTGAAGGCTCTTCTGCCACTCTATCGCGAACAACAGCAATGTTTTCCTTAAAACGAACTGGGCGAGCATGCGCAGATGTTTTTACATTTCCCGCAGACACGGTTTGCTGAAATGTGCCCGCCACTCTCCCATTTATGGACACATTTGGTCACTTATGCCGAAATGCATTTTGATTTCAACGTCCATTTTCGTATAAGGCTTCAACAATCTTAACGCGGAGCTCAATTGTGTACCTCTCCTTGGTTAAATTTGCCAAATATTAAAATAAAGAAAAGTCAAATTAAGTTGGGCAAAAACCATGACGTTAAGGTGTGACTCACAATTAACATGGCGCATTATGGTTGGACCACCCTTTAGCTTCCTCCTTCGTGCTCCCTGATTTCGTGTGTCTGTTGAAATGTTGCCCGAAAATTGCTAAGTTGTTGGGGATTAAAAATGGCCAAAATCGAGCCAGGGGGGAAGAAGTACATTTTTTGGGCTCCACGGTAATTCTTTAAATATTACTTCTAAAAATGTTACCAACCAAAAGTCAAATTAAATATACTTTCCATTGAGTAGTGAAGATTATAAAAATGTGGCCGGAAGCTGCTACCCACACTCACACACACTTAGCCACACGACATACTGAAGCCAACATGAAGTGCAGAAACTATTCCTAGAAAAAGGATGCTGACTAGAATGATGCAACAGTCTCTCCGACGGTCACTGGGGTTGTCTGTCCATCCAGTCCAGTTCTATTCTGCTATACTCGAACGTGTGTGTTGTATTATTCCATGGTAACCCATTAATAACCCATAAGTGTAGCATTACCATGTAGCCATGTACAAGTGTATATACATACTCGTACATATATTATAAGTATATATGTATATACAAGTACATAAATACTATGTGTAATAACTTTATTACATACAAAGCTAAGTGTTTATTTACGTTACACTTATTAGTGGGTGGTTAGGCTGGGCTATCCCGCCCCAAACCGGATGTGGACGTTAACAAGCGAAAAAAATATGATCCGAAAAAAGTAGGAAAAACCCAGAGAAAAACTTTGTATGGCAAATGATTGATATAACACAGTGTAACGAAAAGAAAAACCCTGATTGTGTTTATTCGCCTTCATTGCCAGCCCACCAGCCGTCCCGGAAACTGCCACCGGTTCATTTGGTACTGTCGGAAATACTAAAAGTTCGACTTGGTCAAGAGAGCTGCAGAGAGAGAGAGAGAAACACTTCACTTAATGGGTAAAATAAAACCTTTCATTTTACTTCGCTTTTTTATTTTCGTTTTAATTGAAAAAGTTATAAAATCGTAGAGCAACCCAAAAAAACAAATTGGAAAAGAGGAAGAGGCATGGCTGGAACGGATGTAGGTGTACTACATACAAATGCATATAGGTACTACTTATGACTGCCATAATATTGGCTCAGGCAAAAGGAGATTGTATAAAGAGGAGGATTTGGTTGAAGGAAATATTTTCATTAGATTCATTCCGAGAATTGAATGGAGCCAATAAGCAGCACTACACACCCACGCACTGGGGCAAACAAAATCCTACATATAAAATTGATGAAAATTGAGATTTTTCCAATTGAGTTTGGGCAAAAAAAAATTTCAATGGCATTTAAAATATTTCAATTGATATTGAGCAACTTTAGGGAAATTTTAAAGTGATAATTAAGAAGTTTTTAGAACATGAATGAAAATGGATAAATGTGAAATCTTTACAGGAGATAATAGAAAATGTCTTCAATGGCTACAAGTAGAAAAAAAGTATGGTTGCGATAACAATATTCGAAGAGCATCATTCTGTTGCTGGGTAAATGGTTAAGGTACAATATGATGATCCTCACAGCAATAGCATGATTCAAATACAACCATACTATAATCCCCACAACCATACTTTGATTCTTACAGCAATAGTATAATCCCCGCAACCATATGATTCACACTCAACCATACTATGATCTCCGCAACTATATTATGATCCCCATAACCATAGTATGTTTCACATACAACCATAGTATGATCCTCAAAACCATAGTATGATTCACATGTAAACATGTTATGATCCCTATAACCATAGTATGATCACATACAATTATACTATGATCCCCAAACTATTTAATAGAATTGGGTTAGTTGTGAACAGCAGATTTGAATTATGAAAGTATTTAAAAATACATTTAATTCAAATGATTAAAAATATTTAGTTAAAAAACCCAAAGCAGTTTGTTTGAAAACTTTTAATTTCCATATAAAAAGTACTATTTTTGCGGTAGATCCGTAACAAAAACATTGTTCAACAAAGCATTTTTAAATGACAAAAAATTGCAATCATACAGTATGACTGCCGTAATCATACTGTTGTTAACACAAAACCCAAAAAACAATACCATATTTATATTGTTGCACCAACCATATTTATATTGTTGCTACAATCATATTTTCATTATAAAATTTGGCAATAATGCTATTGTTACATTTCAACAATATGAATATTGCGGCAATCATACTTTTGTCAAAATTAAATTCAGTAAACAATGCTATGGTTGCGACGAACATACTTTTATTGCGGAGAACATATTATTGTTGCCGTGACCATATAGTAACCATAATTTTTCTCTGCGTGTGGCCATGTGGCAGTCAAGTATCGGGTGATCAATCAAGGGTATTTTTTTTAAATACAAAAATTCAACTCAAGTGTGTAATCTTTATTTTTATTCGAAAGGACAATTTAAATTATTTTTTTTCAATATACATTCCTTCAAATGTTGGCCGCAACTGTGCCTCAGGGTGTCTATTCTGAGGGTACAATTTTGGTTGACTCGTTCGAGCATTTCGACCGGTATGGCGTTAATGACACGCGTAATGTTGGCTACGAAAAGCCGAATCGTAGGTGGTTTGTTAGCATTGACTTTAAACTTTACGTAGCTCCAAAGAAAAAAGTCTTAAGGTGTGATATCACACGATCTAGGCGGCCAACTTTTTTTTAATAACCCACACTCAGGGGATGCCCCCTATACATGCGGTGCATTGCGTTGGCGAGTGCAAAATAAAGGATCGGAGGGGGAAAGAGGGAGTAATGTTTATTGACACTTGCCTTGAACTTCTGGATGTCGCAATTAGTGGGAAATACATTTGCCGAAAGTCGATTCCACGTACGGACTGTACGAGCGAAAAACGAATTTGATCTGCAGTGTAAAGTATAGTGCGGTCAACTGGCCAGTCGATAAACGTGTGTAAATTCCTAGAAAGTCGTGAATCCCTGCCGAACCACCTCATGTCAGGAATAAGACCACGAATGTCAAAACAACACATACCCTGAAAGTAGCGATAGAACTGCGAAACACATCCCACACTCCGACGGTGCTCCAACGAGACAATAGATTTGAATACCCTACTGTCACTTATCAAAACCATCGCTCTCCTTAAAACACGGTCCAGTAGCTCCAAGGATGATTTTGGAGCACCTGCCCATATATGGGAGTTGTATTCCATCTTCGGCCTGATGTAAGTTGTATAGATATTGAAAAGATCAGAAAGAGCATAAAATGTCTTGCAACGCTTTAAAAAGCCTATGCACTTGAGTGCTTCTTTCGAATACATGTCTCGCCCAATGAGCGTCACATTGTATTTTCATGCCCAGAACATCAAGAGCTTCTCATTGTTTAATATCCATACCATCGATAGCAATTGACGATATTGTTGGGTCAGCGAATCGCTTGTGAGACAACCGGCAGCACTGTGTCTTACGCGCATTTAAATCTACTCCATTCACTCGACCCCATTCGGAAATGACCAGTAGATCCCGGCCAAGTGTCCCATCCATAATTCGACTTTTGTCTTCAATATCTTGAAGACTCGGCCTACGGTCGAATGAATATGAATGACAGAGGTTACTGTCATCCGCAAAGGAGTATATTGGATTCACGGTCTGACCCAACAGATCAGCAATGAAAATTATTTTGTCTTCAATATCTTGAAGACTCCGCCTATGGTCGAATGAATATGAATGACAGAGGTTACTGTCATCCGCAAAGGAGTATATTGGATTCACGGTCTGACCCAACAGATCATTAATGAAAATTAGAAATAAAGAGGGAGAAAGGACTGAGCCCTGTGGTACTCCTGCAGTAAGCCTATGTTTGTCTACAACAACTCTTATAGTGCAATCTCTAAAAAAGCTCGATATAAAACGAGCGAAAGTATCACCGACACCAAAAGCCATCAGCTTTGATAAGAGTGCACCGTGCCAGACTCCAGCAAAGGCCTTGGAGATATCCAGAGCTCCAGCCTTACTCTCACCAAACTGGTGGATAGACCGACTCCAGCGCTCCGACAAGAAAGCCAACAGGTCTCCCATAGAGCGATTTCTACGGAAGCCATACTGTCGATCACTTAGCAGGTCGTTGAACTCAGGTATGCCGAAGAGCGATTTCTCAGAAGCCACACTGTCACTCACTCACAAGATGGTGGTTAACCATTACCTTAGATAGTGCAGAGCGATTGGCCGATAATTTGCAGGATTATTGGCTTCGCCCTTTTTAGGTATTGGCTGGACGTTCGCAACCTTCCAACACGCTGGGAAGACTTCCGCACGATAAGCAAGGTTGAAAAGGTTGTGTCATGGACGGGCTAGCGTCAAGGAGCACCTACATAGGACAAGTGCCGAAATACCATCCGGGCCCGGGGACTTACTTACGTCGAGATTCGCAAGAACCCTTTTAACCCCACGTGTTCGGAAAAATATCTGAGCCATGGAACTAGATTCGTTTTCGATCACGTTGAGCAATCGGAAAGCAATCAACCGACAAGGAAGAATTTCCTGCGAACATTTCAGCCACTAGGTTAGCTTTATCAACCGGGTCAGTGAATGCCTGATCTTCTTTAACAAGAGTTGGGATAGATGATAAACTATCCTTTACTCTTCTTACAAACGACCAAAAGCTCTTACTTACTTGCGGGAAGCAGGAACCTTTAACGTTCCAAAACGTGAAATTAGCTGCTCTTCGAAATGACCTCTCAATGGATCCATTGTTTGAGAAGCTGTTTGGCAAGTGGCATCGTTCTCTTGAAGCCAAATGTCGTCAAGATTACGGGCTTCAATTTCTGGTAGCAAAAAGTCCGATATCATAGCGCTATAGCGAGTACCATTCAGGGTTACGTTCCAGCCATCATCATGTTTAAAAAATATGGGCTGATGATTGCACCAGACCATAAACCACACCAAACCGTGGTGTTCTCCGGTTATAATGGCACCTCTTGAACCTCTTCTTGTTGCTCTTCAGCCCAAATGCTGCAATTTTGTTTATTGACTTTGCCGTTGAGCCAGTAATGGGCCCCACCACTGAACAAATTGTTGGTCGAAAACAGCGGATCTTCCCTTTTCTCACCGAACGCTTACGTATTTCCATAACACACTTGTCAACATTTAAACGTAATTATTTTTCAAAAAAAATGCCATAAAGTGTCCTTTCAAATTACCAATAACGATTCCACACTTGATTTGAATATGTTCTGAAAAAATACCTCTAGATGGATCATCTATTATTTCCCACCAATTACGACATCCAGAAATTCAAGGCAAGTGTCAAGAATAATTACTGCCTCTTTTCCCCTGAATACTAGGGGACATCCCCCGAGTGTTGGATAATAAAAAAAAAAAAAACTAAAAACCCGGAAACACCGACAGCTAAAAACCGGGTAAATCAACATGTCGGGCTTTAGCTGTTTTTATGAAACCGACTGCCGGGTTTGGACCAAAAAAAAACCGTAACGTCGGTTTTTGGTTACTGTTTTGGACAATCCAGTCAGTTCCCAAAAAACGGCTCCTAGTTAACTTTTCCAAATTACTTTTCCTGCTTGGCTAAATTTGGGAGACGGGAACTTTGAAACAGTGATTTGTGGTCACAAAAAAGTATAAAACTTTTTCTCAAATTTAACAATGGCGTTTCTAAAATCTTGGGTCCCAGGAGTTTCTTTAACCTGTTTCTAGTTGATTTTTCTACACATACAGGAGAGCAAGGTAAATTATAGTCAGCCAAGCTGGAATATTTTAGTTATTTACCTTGTTTTTACATTAAAGCCTTTCCTTGGAGAAAAATATACAATTTTTTGCTTAAATCATTTCAAAAGTTGTGGGAGTTTTTCCAAACAGGACTTCTCGGACCTTAAAACAATATAAAGTGCAAATTTTTTAAGGACGCAAGGTTTTCCATTTGCGACCTAACTGCTCCTTAAGAACTCTACCCCAAGAGCCTTTTTGTTACAAGATGGCCCAAATGTAATGTCATAATGTCAAGTGCATACCAAAAGTCAAGCTGCGTTAAAACAACCGATTGAAAATTGGCCAAATAAGCTGTAACGAGCATTCAAATAATAATAAATCTACGTATGACGACATAGTTGGCAAAGCTTTATGGCATTTACTGCAATTTGCACATTCACATCGTATGCTATTGATTTGGTATCCACTACGGCTTTTAGAGATCCTTTAGCCCTTGTCCTTAAGATCCCAATTTCCAGACTTAAATTCAGGTACACTTTTGCGGGGTTTCTGCAAAATGTTACATCCACTTCGGCTATAAGAGATTCCTTTACGCTTAGCCTCAGGAGCCCATTTTCCAGCCTAAAACTTAAATACACTACAGGGGGTTTCTGTAAAATTTAGCATCCAATTCGGCTTTTAGAGATCCTTTAACGCTTGTCCTTAAAATTCCATTTTCCAGACTAAAACTCAAACACACTTTAGCAGGGCTTCTGTAAAATTTTATCAAAAACAGAGCATTTAGTTACAAATGCCAATTATATGTGACGCGCAAAATAGAAAGGGACCTAAGGGTACCTTTCCAGTTTTGTTCAGGAGAGCCATTTTAAAGATTTAAATACGTGTATCTTTGGTGTACCATCACTTTCATAAAACGCGCATATCTCTGGGAGGGAACACTTTTAGGGCATGGGATTGGTCTCATTCGATGCTCATGTTATTTTTTTACCCTTAGGTCCCTTTCTCTATGCGCTGTCACATATAAGTATTTTTAAACGAAGTTTTCTTATTCCTTCCCACTGTGCAGCGCCATTGTTACCACACTGTTCGACGAACAAAAAACATCGCACAGTGTGGTAACAATGGCGCTGCACAGTGGGAAGGAATAAGAAAACTTCGTTTAAAAAAAAAAAAAGTTTTCTTATTCCTTCCCACTGTGCAGCGCCATTGTTACCATACTAATTGTCCTTGCTAGAGTACGAACAAAATAAGTTGCTGTCACTGTTGGTTTTATTTAAATTATTTATGAGCTTAAAATATGGCAAAAGACAATCCCTCTCTGCTGCGATAAAACAAATTTGTCAGATTTTCATCGTCGCTGCTGCTGTCTTGCTTTTTTCATCATCAACAAGAGACAGGATTTAAAGTCCTTTTACTTCAGACCAAAAAATGAAATAAAAGTACACATACTCGAAAAAAAGACGGAGATACAATGAACGGACAAGTTAAAGCCAACAATGTGGCAGTATCCTGCTACTTGCTTTTGCAAACTCTCCACTTGCCGGAGTGCTCCTGTAGCTGACTTCAGCTTCAGTTTGCTCTGTATGCCACAGTAAATCCATTATGTTTATTGTTTTACTTTCTTTTCGTCGCCATCCCTGTGAAAATAAGTAAATCCTGCTGAAAAAATAATAATGGCTGCTGTTAAGGATAACATGAAAATGTTCCTGGCGTTGGCAAGCGTCAGATTTTGGGCCGGAGACCACTAAAAGGGGGGCATAATGGAAGTGCATGTCTCTCGGTGTTTCGGCCAGAAACATAATTTTATATTGTTGGAGGATTTTATGTAATCAAAGAAGTTTTACTTGAGACGCTAAGGATAAAAGGAAAAACTCTTTAAATGAAAATTTACAGTTGTATGCTGCTAACGAAGGATGGAGAGTATGTATACTAAATTTTTTATGCCGTTTGTAACACTTCGAAATAATGCTAATAATTCTAAATATAATTCTCGGGTCCTTGGGTCTCGTCTTTTTGCAGAACCAAAATGTTTACTATAGAAAGAGTTATAGACTTTTGGCCGATGGAATTGATTATGGGCCCCTGTGCGTTGATGAATTCTAAGACGTTGTAGCCATTCCCTTCATTTCGCCCATCTGTCCGTTTAAGTGTCAGTTTAGAGCATGATAGAGGTCAAACCTATTAAGGCGGGGCTCTGAAATTGTGCACGATGATGTTTTATGGTCATAAGCTGTTTGGGTTGAAAATGGTCAAAATCTACCCTGGGGGAAAAATCGCATAAAGAAACTAAAGGTACACCTGCTTGAGTACTTGCTTTACATATGTGACAGCGCATAGAGAAAGGGACCTAAGGGTAAAAAAAATCAATTTTCACTTTTTTTTGATGTGGACAACATCTGAGCATCGAATGAGACCGATCCCATGCACCAAAAGTGTTCCCTCCCAGAGATATGCGCGTTTTATGAAAGTGATGGTACACCAAAGATACACGTATTTAAATCTTTAAAATGGCTCTCCTGAAAAAATCTGGTTTTTACGCTTAGGTCCCTTTATATTTTGCGCGTCACATATTATAGTTTTTTGAAAATGGACGGACCATGGCTTCAATGGAACTGTTAGTTAAGAGGCACCTTATATCTCAAAGCAGGGACATGGTTGCTTAACCCTTTTGCCCCTTGGGGCCAAACACCAACTCTTTGGAGACAGAAAACTGTCCGATATGGTCCTAAGGAAAGTTTACTAGTAAACATGGGCTTTTAGTCATTCAAAGTTATTTTAATATCGCTAGAATCCCATAAATATATGTGACGCGCAAAATAGAAAGGGACATAAGGTAAAAACCCAGTTTTGCTCAGGAGAGCCATTTTAAACATTAGGTCCCTTTCTGTTTGCGCTTAGTATCGTCGACTGCACTTTCATAAAACGCGCATATCTTCGGGAGGGAACGCTTTTGGGGCATGGGATCGGTCTCATTCGATACTCAGATGTTGTCCACATCAATAAAAGAAAAAAATGAAAATTGATTTGTTTACCCTTAGGTCCCTTTCTCTATGCGCTGTCACATATATTTATCCATTAAATACGATTAAACATTTTAAATTTGAATCGGCTGTAAAAAAAATACAACCGGTTTTTATATAATTTTACGTTTTGTTTTTCCAACCAGTATTTTGAAAAAAACTACTGTCGGTTCTTTTTTTAAATAAAAAACCGGCATTAACAGTAATTCAGGTTATAGCTTTTTACCTGAAAATGCAAAATATCTTCCCTAAAACAGACTCTTAATTTACCCAGATTAAAAAAATGAAGTCATATTTGAATTTGTGTGTAAATTTCATTGTTTTTGGTACGCATGTTTAAATGGGTCAGATTTTTTTTTAAAGAAAATGTTTTTGGGGGGAAAAAATAAAATATGATCTTAATTCCTAGAAAACGAATAAAAATCTATTAAAGTTTTATAATGTCACGCCTTACTTTCAGTGTAAAAAAATTCAAGTGATATTCGATGCCTTGCCCAACTCAGCGCAGCAAAAAAACTCGCATTTCCTACGACACAGACAAACATAAAACGACATCTCTGTCCTTTTATGTTTGTTCCTTTTTATTGCTGGAAAGACAAGGACTCATAAAAGAGTCATCTCGGCCAGAACCACAGTACGAGAGTTTTATTGTTTTTGACGTCGTCAAATAACAAAAACGGAAGGAAATTTTTGATGAATTTGCTCCCCATCTAGCCAAACACACACACACACACACACATACACGGATGTTGCAAACATTTGATACACATTTATATGTTTTTATGTTCACATCCGTATCCGACTTTGTATTGGCGTTTGTATTCTATCGCTGTGCTGGTGTTGTTTCTCGCAAGTTTCCCTCTTTGTGGGGTTCCTGTTTGGAGCTCTATGGCTGCCATGCTGTTGTAAGTTTATTGTTACAGATTTATTTCTCTAGTGTATTCGGTTGTGTTTGGATTTGCCGCCTTTCCTGACTTTCAAGTGATTTAGAGTTTTTTTTACGACATTCTTGATGCCTTCAAAAAGCAGCCGAAATTTAAGAAGGGTCCTCAAACTTAACCCAGCGAGCTTCTTAAATTGTAGTTCGTTTTTTTCATTAAAGGCCTTATCTACGGCCCGAAAATTAAGTAAAAGTTGTATGCTATTAAATTATGAATCAAGTCTGCATTTCTCACTAACTTCTTTGAGGTTCATTCCCGTATGGGGTCAATTGTGGTGAGGGGTTAAACGAAGGTCTAGCAAGATTTCTTTTCTTTACGTCATTTGCCCTTCTTACCCTCGATATTTAGGGGCGATTGTTTGAGCCACATCATGTGGCCCACCCTAAGTAATTGTTGCGTAAACGCTTAGACGTAATTGAAAAATTTAATTTCTCGCATTCTCTGGTCGTTTTTTTTGGGGGGGGGGGGGGGGGGGGTGGAGGGTTACGCGGTATAGCGACTTTTCTTTCAAAATGCTCATATAAGAGGTTTTTTCTTCATCTTCATCTTCTTGGAATCTCATCATGCGTATCTTTATTATTGCGTTTCAAAAGGTTCAAAAGATTATAAATGTGTGCTAAATTGTAATCGTAAGCGTATTATGCAACACCTGAATAGGTCTTGTTGTTGTTTTTTGTACAATTCCATAACCTTTGGACGGGGTGGGGGAGGGAGAGCAGATTGCTGGCTACGTATAAGTGATGTTTAATACGCTATGCTAGGTTAAGGTTAAGCAAAGATGATACCTTTAACACGGATTGGTAAGGATTTCTTTCAAGAAATCGAATTCAATAATAGAAAACATTTTTAAAAGAGTCTTTAGCTTGTCCTACAAAAGAAAGTGGGAGGCTTACAGTAAACTTTTGATCTTAGGTTGATCAGAAACATTTGATCTTAGGTTGAAGGTGAAAACATTTAGGAAAAAGGGGCAATTCTTTGAGAGGTGGTGTTACCCTTTTCTGATTTTACTAAAATATTGCTAGGAGATTCTTAAATTGTCACATTGTAATTGAGACTGTTGTCAATTGTCTTAAGCCAGGGAGACATGAAGCCAGGTTTGGCTTTAGCTGAACTTTTGATATGCGAAGGTAACCAAAAAAACAAGAGTCGGGCGTGACCATCTAATTTACTCCCTGCACTTCTCGACGTTCAGAAAAGCCAATCGAAAATGGGTTCTGCTTTAAATTAAGGATGATTCAACTAAAACGCACGATGTTAATTGTAAATATAGGGTGATCCATCGTAGAGGTATTTTTTCAGAGTAAAAAAAATATAAAAATTCAAATCAAGTGTGAAATCTTTATTAGTAATTTGAATGGACATTTTCTGGCATTTATTTTTGAAAATAATTACCTTCAAATGTTGGCAACTGTATTATGGAAATTAGCGTTCGGTGAGGAACGGGAAGATTGTTTTCGACCTAAATTTTGTTCAGCTATGAGGCCCATTTCTGGCTCAACGGCAAAGTCAATAAACAAAATTGCCGCAATTGGACTGAAGAGTAACAAGAAGAGGTTCAAGAGGAGCCATCATACCCAGAGAAGACCACGGTTTGGTGCGGTTTATAAGCTGGTGAAGTCATCGGAGCATATTTTCTCCAAAAATGATGGAGGGAACGTAACCGCCACTCGCTATCGAGCCCTGATATCGATCTTTATGCTACCTGAAATTGAAGCCCGTAATGTTGACGACACTTGGTTTCAACAGGACGGTGCCACTTGCCATACAGCTGCTCAAACAATAAATCTTTTGAGAGGTCATTTCGAAAAGCAGCTAATTTCACGTTTTGGACAGGTGAGTTTGCCGCCTAGATCGAGTGGAATCCCACCTTTAGACATTTTTCGTTGGGGTTACGTAAAGTCCAAAGTCTATGCTGACAAACCAGCTACGATTCAGGTTTTGGAAGCCAACATTACGCGTGTCGTTAAAGCCATACCGGTCGAAATGCTCGAACAAGTCATCCAAAATTGGACCCTCAGAATGGAAACCCTGAGGCGCAGATGCGGCCAACATTTGAAAGAAATTATATTCAAATAAATGCCATAAAATGTCCTTTCAAATTACCAATAAAGATTCCAAACTTGATTTGACTTTTTATATGTGACAGCGCATAGAGAAAGGTACCTAAGGGTAAAAAACATCAATTTTCATTGTTCAACATCTGAGCGTCGAATGAGACCGATCCCATGTCCCAAAAGTGTTCCCTCCCAGAGATATGCGCTTTTTATGAAAGTGAAGTCAACGATTCTAAGCGCAAATAGAAAGGGACCTAGTCTTTAAAATGACTCTTCTGAACAAAACTTTTCATCAACTTTTCACTTATTTTTTTTTTTTTACATCGAATGAGACCGATCCCATGCCCCAAAACTGTTCCCTCCCAGAGATGTGAGCGTTTTATGAAAGTGATATCGACGATTCTAAGCGCAAATAGAAAGGGACGTAATCTTTAAAATGGCTCTCCTGAACAAAACTGGTTTTTAACCTTAGGTCCCTTTCTATTTTGCGCGTCTCATATTTTTTTTTGTTCTGAAAAAATACCTCTAGACGGATCATCCTATAAAACAAAAAGTTTTCAGAAAATTATCATAATATTTTAAATTATGATAGAAAGATCTATGAGAATTATGTGTAAGACAAAATATCGGCCAAATGCTCGCCACGGCTTTGGTGAGCTACCTCTATCCGATGGTCCATATTTACAATGACTCTGAGACAATGTCGTTTTTGTGCCGAACAATCTGATCTTATAGCTCTTGAATTGTGCTTGGCGTACACTTTTTCTGTTCAATATCTCCAAGAAAAGAAGTCCAACAGTGTCAAATCACTTAATCGTGGCGGCCAAAATACATCGCCTCGACGTGAGATAACACGGTTATTGAATTTTATGCGCAAAAGAACCATTGTTTCGTTGTCTGTATGGCATCTGTGCTGAAACCACATATCGTCCAGTTCATATCCTCAATTTCTGGCCACAAAAAGTCCGTTATAATCTCACGATAGCGAACACCATTCACGGTAATTGCTTATTTTCGCAGATGTACGGCCCGATGACAGAACGAACGATGGCAGAGCGAACTGAACAGGTGTTTTTACATTTCCTAAAGACTCGATTTGCTAAAATTTGTGCTCGATTCTCCCGATCGTGGACACATTTGGTCAATTATGCTGAGCCAAAAAAAAAAAAATCACCAAGCGCATAAAATGCATTTTGATTTAAACGCCCAATTTCCTAAGTGGTTTAAAAAAATCTAACCGCACTGCTCAGTTGTGTACCTCTCCATGGTCGAATTTGTCAAACATTGAAACAAAGAAATGTCCAATTAAGCTGGGCAAAAAAACTTGAAGTAAAGGTGTGACTTACAGTTAACATCATGCATTATGGTTGTACCAGCCCTTATACCAAGATTTTAAACCTCATGACATATTTGAATTTGTGTGGCTATTTCATTGTTTTTCCTAAAATCAGTTTAACATATATGTGGGGGCTATATCATAATCTGAACCGGTTTTTTCCAATTTACTGATGCCAAATCAGAAACTGTTCATCAGTGGTTGAGGGGAAAAAATATTTAGAAAAAAGGGACAGAGCTACGAGAGGCCCTTTTCTGCTTTTATATCCTTCTGCGTTTTCTCGGAAATATTTTCCAAATTGTCAGATTGATGAAGGCAATAGCCTCTTTGGCCAGCTAGGCTTGAAGATGACTGTTGAAATGAATGGCTAAATTCGAAAAAAAAACTATTCCAAGCACAGATTTTGAATGATGTTAAAACTACATATACAGGGTTTTCCATTAAGGGCATAATAGTTTTATATATTAATAAAACACAGAATATTTAAGATATAGATTTACAATTTATTCTAGGTATAGTGAAAATCTTACATTTTAAGAATGAAATACGATTTCGGTCATTTGAATAACACGAGCCCGTGTACAGCGATCTATTCTTTGGGCCCAATTTTCCACCACTCTTACACACATTTCGACCGTAACGTTGGCAATTGCGCGTTGTATGTTGTCTTTGAGCTCGTCTAAAGTTGTTGGCATAGACCAATCCTTGACATAAAAAGAAATCAATCCATAGTTAATGGATTAAAATAAACATTCGTTTCAAGGAGACGTGGCACCGCCTACTAGGGTGAGATTCGTCTAAACCAATAACATAAATACCAACTACTATTGTCGCATCACTAGTAGTTCACGAGATATGGCCCTTCACAGTTGAATCCAATTTTAACTTAACGGTATCTAAAATGATTTCATAATCTTTTATTTTATTGTGCTACAATTTCGTAACGATTTTCCATCAATGCGATTTTTTAATTGGGGTGTGGTGGCACCGGCCACTATTTGAACAGGAAATTTAATTTCATACCAATGTCATGTAACCCAAATATAATTGTCATATTTCTAACAGTTCAGAAGATATGGTCTTTCTGAGTACAGGTTTGTATGGGCGGGACCATGCCATCGTTATGTACCCTTTAAATATTACCGGGCCAAACGTTAAATGCATACAAATATAAGAGTTTTTTTTAGAGGTTGTCTCAGTCCTTGTGAGGGAAAACAAAATTTTAGCTCTTGACCACTTTGACCTCATTTTAAATATCAACCGTTTTAGACCACCAACGGAAGTAAAATTTCAGCTATCTAGCATCCATAATGTGATCTTAAGTATACTTTCCACACCGTACATATTAATCGAACAAGGTTCCGATTAATATTTTGAGAATTTAGGACACACTCCAATATCAATTTCAACAGTTTTAAAGCTCCAACATAAATTTCCGCAAGTTTTTAGCCAACTAGCTTTTATTAAGCGACCAGAAGTTTGCTCTCCACAGATGAGCGGACGGACAAGTGAACGGACAAATGGTCGGATATGATTAGGTGGTCTTAGTTGTGTACTGCGATTTAGAATTTATATATGTACTTCATGGGGTCATAAATCTCCGCAAAGTGTTAGCCATTTACCTTTCATTAAGCGACCAGAAGTTTGCTTTCCACACATGAACAGGCGGATAGTCGGATATTATTAGACCGTCTTAAGATTTGTTCTACAATTTAGAATACTTTAAGAGACCTCCAATCAATATTTCTAGGTATTGCAGAATGACGAAGTAAATTTAAACTCCAAACTTTGACTGAGGATAAAAACATCTCATAATGAAATACTGGGCGACGTTCTCTTTAAATTAACCCATTTTTTTAAATTTAATTTAACCTGTTTCTTACTTTGTCACCTTGATCTTAGCCAACACAACCAACCTTCACAGGAAATTAAATTAATAATTTACAGCGCCCATAAAGAAAACTTGCAATAATTTCTTTGCCAGCGACTTCCGCACTTAACGACCGCCTAAAGACTTGCCACAGGCCACAAACTGCATTCATTTAAATAGAATTTCTTAACGCGCCGACAAGACACTCTTGACAAGTCACCAAACAAGACAAGTCAATCTCAAATACTCCTTATGCCAGACAGCCCAAAGAAAATCCAAAGTCTGCCTGTTTTGCCCACCATGACCCCAGACATCCATCCATCATCAATTCTCACTATCGTTGGAATGGCCCCCTCTAAAAGACAAACATGCTTTATTTAAATTCCTATAAAAGATTTATTCGCCGAAAAACGAAATTAAAATTCTAAGACAACATCTTATGAAAGAGTTATTCTGCGGAAAAAAGCGTAACGAAAACTCGGAGAAAAGAAGACGAAATTAGACAACGAAGGCATCTCCTCCTTGTGCCAGCGAGATTTTTCTTTGGTAATGTTTGTAATTAATTTAAGCCTTTTGCTTTTTCACATAAGAGGCAACAAGAGTTCCAACAAAAACAAAAAATTAAACATAATTTCTCTTCCTCGTCCTAGTGCCTGGAGCCTTATACCCTGATGGCGCGCCATCGTCATATTTGCCAATACGCCCTTCTACATGTCGACTCCCCCCGCCTACACGTCGACTCCCTCCCATGCTCGCCACTTCATTTCACGAGCCTTAAATTACAAAGTAATTGCTTTTTGCGGTTTTCTAAAGTAAACACATTATCACAGATTATTTTTCACGGAAAACCTAAAAAAAGAAAGTTCTGGCAACACTACAATACAAGTATAACTACAACAACAACAAGAGTGACAACAACAGATACAGTGACAACAATAACGAGAGCAACACTTCGAGTCCTTCCTTTCACAAATAATGGCTGTCAACTGTCAAGCAGTATGGCGCACAGTGGGGGATATTGCAAAGAGAAGCTCATTTTATAGGTCATAACAGAATTTTTATTTTATTGCTTAACAAAGGCCAGAACTTTTCAAGTAGACGGAGTAAAATCAAAACTTTCAAAGACATATGAGATTCGAAACTGCCTAGCACTTCTCGCTGGATCAAAACGCGTGATCCATTTCTAGGTTCTCTACTTTTTTAAAGAAAAAAAACACAGAAAATTCAAATTGAATGGGAATTGTTTAAACATTCTTGTTGGAACATTCTTTGGCATTTATTTTTTGAAGATTATGTCTATCAAATGTTGGCCGCGGCTACGTCTCCGATGGTCC